>JAZKJV010007766.1:0-81376 GCA_037367405.1 Ottelia alismoides | reverse complement strand
TAGGATTTCTCATGGCGACCCATCTCGTTGACGACGTGCGCGATTATTGCTCTGGTGGGGCATCGCGGTTCGGGCAAGACCAGCCTCGCGGATGCCCTGCTCTTCGAAGCCCACGCGGTCGATCGGCTCGGCAGCGTCGACGATGGCACATCCTTCGGCGATACCGACGATGACGAAAAACGGCATCACTTCAGCATCGATACACACGTTCTCCACGCCGACCCACGCCGGCAACACCTCAACATTCTCGACGCCCCTGGCACGCCGGACTTCATCGGCGCCGCAATCGAAGCGCTCACGGCCGTCGAAACCGCAGTCGTGGTGATCTCGGCCCCCAACGGCATCGAAGTCAACACTCGCCGCATGTTTCACGAAGCAGCACGGCGCGGACTCGCGCGCGTGATCGTTATCAACAAATGCGACGCGGACAAAGTCGACTTCGCCCAACTCGTCAGCGATATTCGCGAATCGTTCGGCAAAAACTGTGTTCTCTTCAACATGCCGAACGACGTCGGTCCTCACTTCAACGCCGTGCGGGATCTGGTTCACAAACCGACCGGCGTGCCGACCACGCACCCCTACGACCAAAAGCAAGCACGCCTGGAACTGATGGAAGCGGTCGTCGAAGTCGACGGAAGCACTCATGGAAAAGTACCTGACCGATGGCAGCATCAGCGAAGCGGAATTGGATGCGGCGATTCCGCGGTGCATCGCGAATGGTTACGTCATTCCGATTTTCTGCACATCAGCGAAGAAGGGATCGCGGCGTCAAGGAACTGCTCGACGGACTCGAGCGTTATGGTCTCTCGCCCGACGATGAGCAAGAAGAAACTCGAAGGGATGATGTTCGGTGACAATGGCAGCACGAAGTTCGCCGAACCGAACGCGAAGAGTGAGTTTCTCGGTCAAGTTTTCAAAGTCGTCAACGATCGCTACGTCGGTCATTTGTCGTACATCCGCGTCTTGTCCGGCACGCTCACGCCGAATCACACGGTCATCGATGTCAACAACAGCAAGTCAATGCGCGTGGACAACTGCTCCAAGTGCAGGGCAAATCGCACGTGCCGATTCAGGAAGCGGTCCCTGGCGATATCATCGCCGTGGCGAAGGTCGACGGACTGCACATCGGCGATACGGTCGCGTTTCGAGCGGATGCGCCGAAGATGCCGGAGATGGTCTTCCCCCAACCGATGTTTGGTCTCGCAGTCGAACCGAAGGCTCGCGGCGACGAAGAGAAGATCGCGCAAGGGTTGCACAAGATCGCCGAAGAAGACCCCACGGTGAAGATCACGCACGATCCGCAAACGCACGAACTCGTGATTAGCGGCGTGAGTCAATTACACCTCGAAGTGGTACGTGAACGGTTGAAACATCGCTTCGATGTAGACGTGGTGACGAAAGAACCGAAAGTGCCGTATCGCGAAACGATCGGCACGAACGGCGAGGGGGAGCATCGGCATCGCAAACAGTCCGGCGGACGCGGTCAGTTCGCCGAGGTCCATCTGCGAGTGTATCCGCTCTCACGCGACATCACGACGCTGGAACAACTCACGGAGCAGTTCGCGAACAAAACGCGGTTCGAGAAGATGCGGAGCGTGAACTACGATCCGACGATGAACTTCGCGTTTATCGATCACATCGTCGGCGGTAGCATTCCGAACAACTTCATTCGGCGGTTGAGAAGGGCGTGAAGGAGATGTTGGAACGCGGCGTGTTGGCTGGGTGTCGGATGCAGGATTTGGCGGTCGAGGTCCATTTCGGCAAATACCACGACGTCGACTCATCGGAAGCCGCGTTCAAGACGGCCGCGCGTCATGCGTTTCAAGAAAGCGTGTCAGGCGGCGCGAGTGTCGTTGCTCGAGCCGATCGTGAAACTCGAAATCACGGTTCCCGCGAAGTTCACGGGCGCTGTGTTGGGTGACCTGCCGACGAAGCGTGCCCACGTGGCGAATCAAGAGAGCTTACCTGGCGAGATGACGATGCTGCTCGCGCACGCGCCGCTCGCCGAGATGACACGTTACGCCGCACAACTCAGCGGACTCACGCAAGGGCAAGGATCGTATTCGATGGAACTGAGCCACTACGAGTTAGTGCCGGCAACCGTGCAACATCAGATCGTGTCGAAGGCGAAAGTCGCGGACTTGGAGGATGAATAACGGGCACGATTGGAATAACGGTTGTGTCGGCATCACGCGTCGTACCACCGCTCTTGCTCCTGACGTCCGTTGAGGATGGCCCTCCATCCTGACAGACGCCAGGATGGGAGAGGTCGTTTTGTGGTTCGGGTCTGTTGGACCGCTTCTGCGTGATCCTGACGTCCCATCTGATATACTATTGCAAACGAGGAACCGCCGATGAGCTTGGGCGACAACGAAGACGATGTCATTGGCTACGCGACCGCCCGCGGTCGCGATTGGCCGAGCGTGCGGCAGTTTAACGTCTTTCTCGCGAATCGCCTCGGCGCGCTAACTCGATCTGGTCAAGCGTTTTGAAAGCACGGATGTCCGGATCGTTTCGTTGACGATCATCGAGACTTCCGACTGCGCCATCATCCGGATCGTGCCGAGTGCGTACGAACGTGCGTACGAAGTTCGGTCCGGGCCCAATTTGCCTTTACCGAAACCGATCTCCTCGTCGTGAAACTGCCGGACGACGATCGTCCGCTCCTCACCATCACCAAAGCATTGCTCAGCGGCGAAATCAACTTGCACTACGTTTACCCCATGCTGATCGGAATTGGTCCGATGGGCAGTACGGCATTGGCGATGCATGTCGGACGATCTCGAAAACGCCGCTCAAACTTTACAGTGCCAGGGATTCACACTCTTCGGCGAAAATGATCTGATCGATTAATTCGTTGCAAATCAAAAAACCGCCACCCTCCTGTTAATCGATAGAGTTGCCGCATTTTGCCCAATCCGCTTGCAGGATTTTTTCGGTTTCCCCACAACAGTCCTTCTCGTGCGCGTAAATCGTGACGTAAGGTATGGTGCCACGATTACAGTAGCGAGAATCGCACGCGGTCATGTATCCATCGCAGATGCAACAAGCAACGCCAACGCAACGGCCGTATACGAAACGGCCAGGTTACGAGCCGTTGCCTGGTTATCGCCTCATCGAACCGCTCGGTCAGGGTGGGTTCGGCGAAGTGTGGCTGTGTGAAGCGCCAGGCGGATTACAAAAAGCGATCAAGTTCGTCGCGCCGGACGGTGAAGGGCGGCGGCGTTCTCCTTGACGCAAGAATTCGAAGCCTTTCAAACGATCAAGGCGATTCGCCATCCGTTCCTGCTCACACTGGAGCGTGTCGAGATTGTTCACAACGATCTCGTAATGGTGATGGAACTGGCTGACGCGCACTTGCAAGATCGCTTTCTCGAATGTCAATCGCAAGGGCTGATCGGCATTCCACGGACCGAGTTGCTCGGCTACCTCCACGACGCCGCCGAAGCGCTCGATCACATTAGCCACAAGTATGGCCTGCAACACCTCGACGTGAAGCCGGCGAACCTGTTTTTGCTCAGCGATCACGTTAAGGTCGGCGATTACGGTCTTGTGTGTCGTCTCACCTCGAATGGGCAACCGACCTCGCTGGTGAATCGCGGCATGACGCCACGCTATGTTGCGCCCGAAGTGTTACGCGGGCATCTGCATGCACGATCCGACCAATACAGCTTGGCACTGGTCTACTACGAACTCGTTGACCGGCAGTTTCCCATACTCCGCACGCTCGCCGCAGCAGATGATGCTCGCGCACGTGTCCGGCCGGCCCGACCTCAGCCATTTGCCGCCAGCCGATGTACAGATCGTCGCGAATGCCCTCTCGAAAATCGCCGACGAACGGTTCGCATCCTGCCGTGCATTCATCCAAGCGCTCTACGCCGCAACGCAGCCGAATCGCTCGCTGGGGAGTTCGACACGGGCGCGTATCACTCCGGCCAAGAAACCGCCGAGATGGGGCGTCCTGGTGCGCCGAACGCCTGGTCATCCTGGCGGAAGCCCATTCGGCCAGCATCGTCCGGCACCATGCCGCGACCAAACTTCGTGGTGCCTGGGTCCACACCTTACCCGCACGTTCCTCGGAAGCGCTGCCGCCGCTACGCACCGTGGCCCGCGGATCGCAAACGACACTCGCACCCAACGCGAACCCGTTCTACCAACCGCAGCCGGCGAAAGCCCACGGATCGGGTATCCAACACGTCGACACTCGGACACGACCACCGCAGTCGATGTCGGTCATCCCTGAGGAAGAAGGGCCGGTTCATCTCGCTGTCGCGCCGGCGGCGAACGCCGTCCAACTCGGACAGATTCGCTCGGTCATGACCGTGCATCGCTCTTGGGGTTCAACTCGCCGCCACCCGCGATGTGGGCCGACCAACTCGTCGATGCGGTGCTGATGCATGCGACCGGCGGTGGGTACGTGCCGAAAGTCGCGGGCGACATCGGCCGGGCCGCGAACGGAAACTGGATTTGTCGGTTCCCGACGACGATGCTCATTACCGTCGCGCGGCTCAAGTGCGAACAATGATCGAAGCCGGCTGGTTCGACGAGATTACGCAGCCGGATCGTGGGCAGTTCTCGGCTGAAACAATACGCTCAAGCGGCCGGCCTGTGGGGGCGAATGTCTGGAAAGAAAGCCGGATTGGAAATTGAAGTGAAGTGGCCGTCGAATCGCGGTGTGGGCGAGGTCGAACTCGTCGGCACGTTGTTTGGCCAGCCGGATCCGCAGTTCTCACGCGAAGCGAGTGAAGCATTGCCGCGCTTGATGCAAGAAGTGCGGGCGCATTTGCAAAATGTCGAAGACCGTCGCAAGACGCCGCGCGTTGCCACGACTCTCGCCGTAAGCCTCTATTCCGATCGCCGACGATGGCACGGTGTTGCCGGTCATGGCGGGTCGGTGCAAGGATGTATCCGCTGGCGGCGTATGCTTCGCGATGGGTTCACCGCCGCCGAGTCGCTATATGTTCGTGGCGTTCGACGGATGCGGCACCGCCGACGGCATGGGATGTTGTTGAAAGTCTTGCGGGTCAACTCGAATGGCTACGAACACGTTGTCGCCGCCAAGTATCGAACCGATTTGTAATCGCGTGCTTGGAATCCGGTTCGTGTCAGAGTTGTTGGTGCGTTGGTAACTCGAGAACGGAAACACTCACCCACCTAACGGCTCCGGTCCGGCATCCTCGACCCAGACCATCGCTGCAACTTGCTTGGGACTGAGCAACTCGCGAAGACACTCGCGTGCGCCGACACTCTCGGCGACAGCTCCGGACAGTTCGGTGCCAACAAACGTACATCCATCGAACGTCGAGCGGCGAAGATCGGCACTCCGCAGAACCGCCCCATCGAACGAACATCGCCTGAAGATTGCCGCACGGAAATCGCATCCGGTCAGATCCGCCCCACTGAAATCGCAGTCGTCGAAGTCGTTCCAGCACAGGCACGATTCAGACAGATCGGTGCCCGCGAAGGTGGTGCGGACGATCCAGGAACGTCCGAAGAACGTGCGCGGCATGGTCAGAGAACTGCAATCGTCGTCTTCCAAACCAGTCTTGAAGAAGCCGAGTCGCGGCTCTTGGCCGTAGATGCTTGGCATTCGATCAAGAACGGCTGGAGTGCCGTCAGGGTTGCGAGGTAGATCGGAGTGCAACGACTCCAAGTATTGCCAAGTCTCTTCCAACGACTTTCGCACGACGATCTCCTCAGTTAGTCCACCAATCCCATCGGCCAGACGATATCGACGTGGCGATTGTTGAAGTTCGGATGATCGAGCCGATCGTCGACGACACACGTGCCGTCGGCCGGAAGGCCCTCGAGCGTGACGACATCGCCCTCCAAGATCGTGCCGCCGTTCACCCTGATACTCGATGTAGCGATTCAATAACTCCACGATCTTCGCCTGATACTTCGCCCCAACCTTCTGCACGCTCAAATCCGGTCGCCCGAACAACCGCAATCCACGGGTAAATATCCACTCCGTACCGTCGGGAGTCTGGCTGCCGCAAAATCAACACATGCTTATACGGCAGTGGTTTCGCGGGTTTGAAGATTTCGCGTTTCCACTGTTCGCGCGTCCAAAACAACAACAGCATCTGGTCGTAGCACATCGTGCCGCCGCGGTCGAAGAGGTACGTCACGATGCCGATCGAATCACGGAGGTAGTTCAGTGTTTGCGGATCGCGTGCGAATCCACGTAGCAGCGTCATCTGGTCGGCGCGATACGCGACTTCGGCGAACTGGGGGCGTTCGTCGGCGGCGAGCTTCCAGTGATGCGTTTTGAAAAATGCCGAAAAACCGGCCGGATTCTTGTGACGATCGTAATAGAGCAACTCAAAGCCGTTCGGCACATGCTCGCTGCGATACTGCTCGCGGTCGATGTGTGTGTCGAGATCGAACTTGCCGTAAACCGCGAATTGCACGAACGCATCGCCTGCGCCGGCAACGAAATCCGGTCGTGCCCACGTCGGCAAATCCAACGGCGTGGTATTCGTCATTGCAACCTCCTCCCACCATGCACTCTACCATCGACTCGCGCAGGAACGTGAGCGCTGCGAATTCTCCGACGATGCGACTAACTATTGGCGACTTTCGCAATTATCCCCTAGCATCGCGATCATCCGCCACGATAAACTATCACTCTGGAGTTGACTACATGTTCGCACGAGGAGTTGCGCATGGCATTATCGATTGAATGCCCGGGTTGCCAATCGGTATATCCGGTTCCGGAAAGTCTGATCGGCAAAACCATCCGCTGCAAGAACTGTAGCGAAATGATCGAAGTCGCCGCGCCTATTGAAGCGGCGAAACCGAGTCGTGCGGCGGCCGTCGACGATGATGAATCACCGCGTGCGAAGTCGTCACGCCGAGCCGCAGCAGCAGATGATGACGAACGCCCGTCACCACGCGGTCGTCGTGCTGCCGCAGCAGCAGATGACGACGAGGACGATGAGCGTCCGTCGCGTCGTGGCGAGTCGAAGAAGAAATCGCCGTTACCGTTGATTCTCGCGGGCCTCGCTGGGTTGCTGGTGGTCGGCGGCGGAGCGGCGGCGGTCTTCATGAACAAAGGCGGCGATCAGAAGGGCGATGTCGCCGCCGTGACCGCACCCATGGGGGTCGCGAACAACGAGGGCACTCCGCCAATCGAACCGACCAACGAAGCGCCAAAAACTAAGAGCAAGGGGTCGTCGAAGTCCGCACCTACCAAAGCCGCTCCAGAAAAGAAGCCGACCGAAACTACGAAGACCGTCGACGAGACTCCTACCGCGAAAGCGATCGACGAAGCGCCTGTGAAAGATGCGCCGCCGATGAAGGAAGCGCCGAAAGCTGCTCCACTCGCAGCAGCGATCGTCGACGATCCGCCACCGCTCTCGCGGTCCGGTCGCGGCGGTAGCACCAGCAGCGGCGGCATGAGCGACGCGGATTATTTCAACGGCGTGATTAGCCCTGTGAATATGGACATGGTGACCAAGTCGTCCGTCTTCATCCGGTTGCGAAACGGATTACGGCGGCGGCGAGGGGAGCGGATGGTTCGGCGTCGCACCTGGACTAGTGTTCACAAATGCCCACGTCCTCAACATGAAATCGCCGAACGCGCCAGAACCCAAGAAACTGACGTTCTTCTTGAATGCTGGGACGCCACAACAACGCGAAATTCCTCACGCGAAACTGAAAATTCTGGCGGTCGACCACGCGATTGACTTGGCGGTGATTCAGGTGATCGGCGAAACCGATTTGCCCACGCCGCTGAAGGTACGTCCCTCGGCGGAGTTGAAGTTAGGCCAGTCGGTCTTCACCGTAGGCTATCCGCTCGGTTCGCGGATGGCCGGCGTCGTCGCACGTGCGAAAGTCACGCCGCAAGTGGCCGTTCGCAAGACGGCCTACAGCGGTAACAACGCCGACGAGTTTGGCGCGACACGGCGGATCAAGCTTGAAGGGGGTATCAACCCAGGGAACTCTGGTGGCCCGATCATTGACGCGCGAGGCGAGGTCACCGGCGTCGTGGTCGAGATGTACGGCGGCGAGGAGTTGGGGAACCGCATCGGTCTCGGCGTGCCGACGGAATACGTCATCGGCATGATGACCGGTCGCATCGCGCGAGTCGAGTACGGTGTGCCGTATCGCGACGCGGGCAAGGTAAAAATCCCTGTCACGGCGAAGGTCTTAAATCCGCTGAATAAGCCGTTCACGGCCCACATTCGTGGCTGGGTCGGCGATGCGAACGACAAATTCCGTCCACCGATGAACGATAAGCCGAAGAGCGAAACCGCTGATGCTGGCGCCATGGTGGCGGACCTGAAGTACGACGCGAAAGCCCAGAAAGCCACAGGCGAGATCGTGGTTCCGGAAGCGCCCGCAGGCCGGACGTACTTCGGTCAACCGTACTACACCTACATCAACGATCTCGGAAACAACGCTATCTATGCACTACCAGGGAACAAAGTTCCGATGAGCGGTTCGCCAGTCGACCGCGTCGCGATCAACCTCACGGCCAAGCCAAAGGAAGGCCAAAAGCGCTCTGTAACGTTGACGAATAGCTTCGATAAATCGGAATCGGCAGAGGGCGAAGGCGAAGCGAAGGAAGATAAAATTCGCCTGAAAACCACCTTGAAACTCAACGAAGTCGTAATCGCACCAGACCGTACAGATCAACTTCAGTTGGCACGCCTCGAAATGAAGTTCGAGGACTGGAAACTGGGCGTCGAAGGACAGGGTGGTTGGATTGATCAAGACGTCCTCAAAGAAGACCAACGCGAGCAAATCGTCGGCCTCATCAAGCAGGCAAAGTCGGTCGCACGCATCAATAAGTTCGGCGAAATGTATGCCTACACGACCGGCATTCCGAACCTGCCGCCACAACTGCAAACGATTGGCGAAGTAGTCAAACTCCTGACGAACGACTCGCTCGAAGCGTTGCAAGCGACCTCGTTGCCCATGCCGAACAAGCAAGTGCAACCCCTCGAGACCTGGACAAGCGAAAAGGATACGCGTCTTACGCTCATCAGCCGGCAAACGCCCTCGCTCAGCCTCGACGGCACACAACCGAAACAGCAGAAACCGAAGATCCGCGAATATCAATTCAAGGACAAAGTGACGTATCGCTATATGGGGATGCGCGAGCGTGCGGGCAAGAAAGAGGCGGTCGTCGAAGTCGAGGGCAAAGCCGCACAAGCCCCTGGTAAGAAGGAAAACGTGACTGGTTCAGTCAAAGGCATCGCGTATGTCGAGATTGAAACTGGTACAGTCGTGGAAGCCGAAATCGAGAAAGAATTCACGCTCGACACCTCCGGCGATGGCAAGAAGCGTCGTTTCGAAGGGTTGAACGTGTACAAGATCAGCCGCGGCGGCAGTCAGTAACGCGAAGTGACATTAGTCGATTCGTCGACGAATCACGAACAGCACCGGCGATGTCGGTGCTGTTTCCGTTTCCTGAGTCGTGAACTCGTCGAGAGGCAATTCTCGCACCCACGACCGCACGGCGGCGGTTTCGTCCGCTCCTCCTGGGTGCCCGCGATAACCGAGCACGGTCACGATCCCTCCTGGCCGAATCACATCGCACGCCATCCGCAACGCGTCCAGCGTTGTTGCGGTCTGGGTCGTGATCGTGTGATCGCCGTGCGGACGGTAGCCGAGGTTGAACATCACCGCACCCACGCTTCGTTTCTCTGGGAACAAGACATCAATACACGTGTGACTCCCCTCGAACAGTCCGTAGTTCGTGAGGCCGTGCTGGTCGAGCAACTCGCGAGTGCGGCGGATTGCGTCGGCTTGAATGTCGATCGCGACGACGATGCCATCCGGCGCGATGCACTGGGCGAGGAACAGCGTATCGAGACCGTTTCCGGCGGTGGCGTCGATCGCGGAATCGCCTGGGCGGAGGACGTCACGCACGTGTCGATGCGCTTCAGAGGTCAGGCGGATCATGGGAAGACTCACGCAACGATGACATCGATAGAGTAGATCCCTTACAGAGCAGGCGACCGACATTGCATCGTTGGGCACGGAATTGTCGCCGCGTGGCAAGTCTGGTCCGCATGTCCACGATGAACCTACTATCGTAACGCTGTCTCGTTCACTCTCGGTTCCTGTGGATGTGTCATCATGACTTCGTTGAGTACCATTCGCAAACTGGACACAGCGCGGCCGGATACGCACGGCAAGGCGTTACGCATCAATCTCGATAACCGCCGCTACGGTACGTTCGCCGAGATCGGCGCTGGCCAGGAAGTGGTTCGCTGGTTCTTCCGCGTCGGCGGCGCGGCCGGAACCGTCGCCAAGAGTATGTCGGCTTACGATATGGCTGTGAGCGATGCGATCTACGGCGAAGTCGATCGCTACGTCAGTCGTCAGCGCCTCGAATCGATGCTCGATCACGAGTACAAACTCAACCTCGACCGCCTCGGCGAAAATCGCGCCGATACCACGTCATTCTTCGCCTTCGCCGACACGGTCTCCGCTCGCAACTTCGCCGGCACCAACGATTGCCACGGCTGGATGGGCGTGCGGTTCCAGGTGTATCCGCGCGACCAAGAAACGCAGGTGATTTTTCACTTCCGCTTACTCGATCCGTCGAATCTGCAACAGCAAGAAGCGATCGGCATCATCGGCGTGAACCTGCTCTACGCGGCGTTCTTTCTGCACCACGAACCGGATCAGTTTTTGCAATCGCTGCTCGACGATCTCGGACCGAATCGCGTTGAAATCGATCTCATCGAGTTTTCCGGCATCGGTTTCCGTGCGGTCGATAATCGACTCATGAGCCTGAACTTGGTCCGGCACAAACTGGCGAAAGCCGCGATGTTCGGACCGGACGGCAAAGTCCTGCTCTCGACCGAGCTGTTGTACAAAAAGCCAGTCATCGTCGAGCGTGGGAGTTTCCGCCCCCTCACGCATGTGAACCTGGATATTTTCGAAGCGGCGACGCGGAAATTTCAGAGCACGCTCTCGGAAATCGATCGCAACTCGATTGTGAAAGTGGCCGAAATCACGATGCGAAACCTGATGGGCGGCAAGGACAGCGGTACGCCGGATATTCGCGACTTTCTCAGCCGCGCCGATGCGATGGCGGCGTGTGGACTGAACGTGATGGTATCCGATTTTTCCGAGTTTTATCGGCTCGCCGGCCACCTGCGCCGTCAGACGACCAAGCCGATCGGCCTCGCGATGGGCACGGTCACAGTACCGGAAATCTTCGACCCAGACTATTACACGAACCTCGACGGCGGTTTGCTCGAAGCGCTCGGTCGGCTCTTCCGCGGCGAGATCACAATGTTCCTGTATCCGTACGTGAATCGCAAAACGGGCCAGACCATGACCGTGGACAACTTAGAGTTGCCCGAGTTCACGAAACCGCTCTACGACTACGCAGTGCGCAACAAACGCATCGTGGGGTTGGAGTGTTTGAACGAGGAGTTCATGCGAATTGACAGCCGCGAAGTGTTAGCGATGATCGCGAGGGGTGATCCGGCATGGGAACGGATGGTGCCGGAACCCGTGGTGAAACTGATTCGCGAACGACATTTGTTCGGCTATCGACGCTCGTAACGCCCGCCGGCCAACTTCTTGACGAGGCGTTTGAGTTCCATTTGCATCAACAGCCGCGTCACCTCGGCGGCGCCGAGATTGGTCGCACGACAGAGTTCGTCGGCCAATTTCGGTTCGCCGAGTGCATCCCAGATTTTCCGCTGATTCTCATCGAGCGGCGGCGTGGGAGTCGGCGGCGCCGTGACCTCAGGTGGTTCACTCGGTTCGGCCGGATCGATCGGCGCTGGCACCGTGGGTCGCTTCGCGGCTGGGGGATCCGGCATCGCGAGGCCGCGCAAATCTTCGAGCAAGTCGTCCGCATCGCGAATGAGCCGTGCGCCTTTGCGGATCAGTTCCAGGCAACCCGCACTCATCACGCTATCGACCGGCCCAGGCACCGCGAACACCTCGCGACCTTGTTCCGCTGCGTGAGTGACGGTAATGAGCGCGCCGCTGCGTACGTTGGCTTCCACCACCACGACCGCACGCGACAACGCGCTGATGATGCGATTCCGCGCCGGAAACATCCCTGGCTGCGGTTCGACAGTCATCGGCGTTTCGGTAATCAGACAGCCATTCCCAACCACGGCTTCCGCCAGGCGATCGTGTTCTGGCGGATAGATCCGCGACAATCCACCCGCGAGTACGGCAATCGTTCGCCCTCCTGCATCGAGTGCGGCCTGATGAGCGACGCCATCGATGCCGCGGGCGAGACCCGACACGACGGTCCAGCCAGCGCGAGCGAGTCCGGCGGCGAGGCGTTCGGTCATGCGTTTGCCGTAGGGGGTACAGTTTCGCGAACCGACGATGCCGATGCTATTCGCATCACTCGGCGCGAACGCACCACGCAAATAAACGAGGCCAGGGGGACTGCTAATCGTGTCGAGTCGCGTGGGGTACTCCGCCGAGCCACGCACGGCGATCCGCACGCCGTGTTTGGCCATCAGGGCCTCTTCGCGGTCGGTACGGATTTCGCGGAACGACTTCTCGAATTGCGTGGCGAGCTTTTCGCCGATGAGCGGTACGCGGATGAGTTGACTCGCGGTGAGTGTCAGAATGCGAGTTGGTGAGCCGAACTCAGCGAGGAGCGCGGCAGTGAGTTTCGGCCCCAAACCAGGGACCAACGCCAGGGCGAGATGGTGACGCTCGTCGTCGGTCATCATGGGCTTCGTTTTGCGTGAGAATTGTCATCCGGATGGTTTTAGCGCCACGGATGTGCGACAGCGCATACCAGGGGTGGAACGCGCGCAACCCCTGGAATCGCAATGTAACCTTCGCTCAGCTCGTCGCTTGTTTCCAGTAATCTTTTGTCTCGCGATGGATGCGAGCGCCGACTTGCGTAATCACCTTCATCGCCAGGAAGTTCGCGCCCTTCGCGGCGACGTCTGGGCGATAGCCGTTCGTGATCCCATACAGAAACGCGCCCGCGAACATGTCACCAGCGCCGGTCAAATCCTTCGGCGTGCAGGAGTATGCGGGCACGTGATATTCCGCCCCCTCGTACCGCACGAACGCGCCGTTCGGTCCGTCGGTCACGACGACGTTCGGCACGATCGTCTTCATCGCCGCGAACGCTTCCGAAGGCGACTCGACTTTCGCCACCGCACACGCTTCCGGCGCGTTGCAAAACAACAAGTCGCTCTGGGCCAGTGCTTCGTGGAACGCTTCGCCGAAGACTTGCGGAACGAAGGCGTCCGAACACGTCAACGCAATTTTCGTGTGATTCGCCTTCGCGATGCGAATCGCTTCACGAATCGCAAGCTGACCAGTCGCTGGGTTGGCAAAGACATAGCCTTCGATGAACAACCATTCACTCGCCGCAATCCGGCTTGGGTCGACATGACGTGCGGCGAGGTAACTCGATACGCCGAGGTGTGTACGCATGGTCCGTTCGGCGTCCGGAGTAATCACGCAGACACACGTGCCCGTCGATTCGTCCTTCAACACTGGGTTGCCGATCGCGATGTTGAGTTGTTCGAATTCGCTGGCGTAGTGCAGGCCGTAGCGATCATCGCCGACGCAGCCGATGAACGCGCCGCGTCCGCCGAGTTGCGACAGGCCAATGATGCTATTCGCGACCGAGCCGCCGCTCACGAGCGGCAAGTCGTGGTTCGCGTCGTGGAATTTGCGGAAGATCGCGGTTTGCTCCGCCTGATCGACGAGCCGCATCGTGCCACGCTCGAAGCCGAGCGACGCGAATTCAGCGTCGGAGAGTTCGAGGAAGATGTCGACGATCGCATTGCCCAATCCGCAGACGTGGTATTCTTTCATCACGTGGTTCCAAATGCTCGACGTCAGTGGGGTAGTCCGTGCAAATAGTTTATGACAATCACACAAATCGCCGAAGTCCGGCCTCGACTTCGGAATCCGCCGCAGGAATATCCAAAAGTCGAAGCCGGACTTCGGAAGCCGTGGGGGCGTTCCGCATCAAATCATGCCGAAATTCAACGCGCGACCATCGTAGCCGTGGAGGCCGTGCAGCGAAAACACTTCGCCCGTCTGACACTGATACTGCATATCCGCGCGCGAAATCCAGTAGCCGCCTGGTGGTTCGCCTTGGCGCGATTCACCGTGCATCGGAATCGCAGGTCCAGGCGTGGTGATCCGATTGATAAACGTGTTTCCGCCAATCCGGATGTACTCGACCTGCATCCCTGGGCTGGGTGAGTACCACTGGTTCAACACGTACCACAGTTCTCCTAACTCAGGATGCTTCCAGTACCCCAAGACCGCCTGCTGATGTTGCCACCTCTCGTATCGCGGCATCGTCAGAACCGGAAACTGGCTCCCCTTCACCACGCCTTTCGAGCGTCCGCCCCAGTCTCCTGCCCAGGTCAGCGGACGACCCTTGCGAAGTTCCGCGGTCGCTTGGTCGGCGGTTTGCACTTCGGTGTATTTCAGCGTGTACGGCTTCGAACGGGCTTTCAGATCACTGGGGTGATTCAGTACGCTCGACCAACGGAGTTCCTCGCTCCGTGTGAACACCACGGCCGGTCCGCAGCGCTGGGCTCGCGGTACGGCCGGATCGTCGAACGGAATCACGCCCATCTCGGCCGCGGCACGAGCCATCGCCGGTCCTGTGCTGCCTTCACCCTCCTGCGTCCAACCGAAGGCATCGCGGCGACTCTGGCCATACACCGCCAGCGTGAACGGTTCCACGAACGCCGCCGCTTCGGGCCGCGTCACACACTGAACCGCCTGCACCACGCGAAAGGCGTTGTAGAATCCGCCGTTCACGCACGAGCCCGTGAGTTGCCAGTTGAACGGACAGAGTTTTCCGCCGTTCACCGCCTTCACGAATTCCCACAAGAAGACTTTGTCCCCCTTAATCAGGGGTTGTTCGTTGTCGGCGCCAAACGGTTGACCCGCGACGGCCGGGCGCACCCCTGCCGGCGTCGGGCGCCAACCGAAATCGCGCACGGGCGGCGCGTTTGCATTCGCTCCGCCAACCTGCAACGTACCGCCGTTGATGCTGAAGAGGGTTTCCTCGTTCGTCAGGTCGATCTCGTTCATTTCGCGGCCTCCACGAGGTTGACGGAGACTTGTTTCAGGAGCGCGAGAAACTGCGTTTTTGTGGCGCCGGACAACACGGTGTTATCGGTGTACGACGCGAACGGCAGCTCGTTGACGATAGTGCGGGTCTCGGTCAGGGCGTCGACGGCTCGCGGAATCTGTGCCGCTTGCGATTCCTGAAACATGCTTTCGTACATCTGTTTCACGGTCAAATCGCTTGTTGCGATCTCCAATTTCTTCGCCGCGTTCGCGTACACAGTCGCCAATTTCTTCGCGTGGTCTTTGTCGCCAGCGCCGAACTTGGCGACGTCTTTCGCGAGTGCGTCCTTGAACTTCTGCACCAACACCGGATCGATCGGTCCGATACTCTCTGCGCGGACCGTGACCACAAACGAAACCGACGTGCTGAGGTTCGCGTTATTCGTGACCGTGAGCGAAATCGTCGACGTGCCAAGTTGGGTATTTGAAGTGATTTGAATCGTACGATTCGCGCCGCTGCCGCCGAGGGTGATATTTCCAGGCGAGATGACGCTCGGATCCGACGATGTGACGGTGAATCGCAGACTCTCGAGTGGCGTTTCGGCGTCGCTGACTGTGACGGCGAGCGGACCGGTCGAACTATTCGGCGTGAGGGTCGCGTTCGCGACTGCGCTCACTTGAGGCGCGTTCTTCACGCCGCCCCCTCCGCCGCCACCGACGGTGATGGTACACACTTTTCCACTAGTCTCGTCTTTCGTCCAGAAGACGATCGCATACGTGCCTGGCTTCATCGCCTGGAACACGAAACGGCGTTTGCCATCGCGTGGTGCGAGTTCGTCGAAGAAGATCGCGTCGTCCTCGGTCGCGACTTGATAGCCGATCTCTTTTCCAGTTGCTGGCGTGACATCGATGCGCTTTATTTGCGTGACTTGCGCTTCGATTTTCGAGGGGACTTCAGGGGGCGCGGCGAACGCTGTCGCCGCGAATGTGAACAGGACCAGACCGCAATATCGACGCATACCAGCTGTCCTCCGAGAAGGGCGGGCACAGAAGGGAACTCATCAGATAGCAATGGAGCGCTGAGCGAAGTACGCACCGAAACTTCTGACCAGATTACAGATTGACTTTGCCGATTGCGAACGATTTATGATTGGAATCGGCGATCCGATTGTGGTTTGAATTATTCCCGTGGATTATAGCAGCGTGGTCAAGAGACCTGATTCCGTGGTCATCGAGCGACCCAGCCAGCCGAGTTGACTTGTCGCGAACCCTCATCGGGCGTTCGCCGCTCACCCCAAAAACGCCGCACATCGCGCGAGTGCTTGAAGTCGGCTGTGAACTCGTAATCATCGGTCGAAGCAGAACTGTACCGTAGTGGCGCGAAATCATCGACCGCTACCCGTATGGCCAAGGCGGTTTCAAGCGATGCGGAACAGGATCGGAATGACTCGGTCAGTGCGAACCAAAGAATTCATCACTTCGCGTCAGTTGGGCTGTTTGAACGGCACGAGCGGAGCGGCTTCACGGCCCAACGGTCGACGCTGGCCAGGCTGCGGTTCTGTGGGCGGTGCAGCAGGTGGGTTTGCTGGCGGAACCGCCGGCGGTGGGGTTGCGATTGCGTTCCCCTCCAACGATTGCCCCTCAATCGAACGCCATTCCACATGCGTGTTCGCACGCGATAACGCCAACGCGATGTGTCCGCGACTCAACGAAGTTTCCAACGTCGCCATCGGCCGACCGTTGACGAGCGTGCGGATCGTGTTGTTCTGGGCGATGAGTTCGAGTTGCACCCATTCGTTCGCCGGAATGGTGGTGCGGATATCGTTCGCGGTAGGCGTCGCGCCGGCGATGGCGTCGAACACCACCACGATACCCTCCGGCCGAATCGGCGCGACACGCGGCAACTTCGGACCATACTCCGCCGACCAAATCACCGCGAATTCCCCTTCAACCACTCGCACATTCATCTTCAGGTGATAGTTCCGAAAATCGGCGTGGGCGGTGTACAGGTGCGTGATATCCGGCACCGCCCGACCAACGAGTGCGTTGTTTTCGACTCCCCAATTCCCAGGTTGGGTTGGGTGTGTGTTCCAATTCGCCAAGTCGACGCGATTCCACAACGGAGCAAATCCGACTACTTCAGGCGGATTCGCGACTGGATTTCCGGCACCCTGTTCTGCCACATTCGCGACCGGATTTGCCTGTGGATTCAGGATTGGGTTCGCGCCATTGGCGTGTGGTGCGGCCCCACCTGCGGGCGGTGCGGGCTTCTTCGTGAAGGACTGGGCGGTCGATGTGTCGAACAGAATCAGCGCGACGATAATGAGCGTGATCGACGCCGTGAACGCCATCATCCACATCAACCACGTCGCGATCGGTTCCGGCTTCGGCTCGCGTTTCTTCTTCGATCGCTTGAGTGGGGACTCGTTGTCAACGATGTCAAAGTCGTCGTCGCGGCGTGATCGCGTACTCGTGCCAGACGACTTTTTCCCAGACGTTCGCGGAATGCCCGCTTCAGGCATACGGGTCGCCATCGCATCTTCGAAACTCCCTGCAACGCTGTCTTCCGGCTTCGGCAACGGCTTTTTCGGTTGTTTGGGTGTAGCAAGGGGCGTCGAACGCGGAACCGGCATGGGCTGCGGAGGCACGATCGGCGTGGCGCGTTGTGCCACGATGGTCGGTGCCGAGATTTTCGGCGTTGCGATCGCCACGCCAGGCACGCGACTACCCTGCGTGAACGGCGTGAGGTAATCCGCGACGATTTGCGGAATCTGCGGTCGATCGTTCCGCTCCTTCGCCATCATCCACACGATTAAGTCTTCGATCGCGCCAGGCACATCGACCCGAACGCGGGTCACGCGCGGCGGTGGTTCGTGATAATGTTTCATCACGAGGTTCACGATACTATCCGCCTGGAACGGCAGACGGCCCGTGAGCAAATAATAGAAGGTGCAACCAAGGCTGTAGATGTCGGCACGAATATCGGCGGACTTCGCATCCTCTGCTTGTTCGGGCGCGAGATAATCGGGCGTACCCATGAGCATCGCGTGTGCAGTCGCGCTGTGGGAAATGGTGTTTTCGCGAGCGATCTTGGCGAGGCCGAAGTCGCCGAGCTTTAATTCGCCATTGCGAGCGATCATCAGATTCGCGGGCTTCACGTCACGATGGACCGTGCCGTGTTCGTGGGCGTGTTGCAACGCGAGCGCCGCCGATCGCACATACGTACACGCATGTACAATTGACAATGGACCATTCCGCTGCGTCATCACATCGAGGCTTTCGCCATCGACGTATTCCATCACGAACATGTGCGTGGTGCCGACCTGCTCCGCGTCGTGCGCGCGAATGATGTTCGGATGATCCAGTTTCGCCGCGGTTTTCACTTCGCCGAGGAAGCGCAGAATCGTATCCGGATTGTCGAGCAAGTTTTGGCGAATGACTTTGATCGCGACGCGGCGATCCATGAGTTTGTGCTCGGCGAGGTAAACATGGCCCATCGTCCCCACGCCGATGCGTTGGAGAATTCGATACCGCGGATGGTCCAAGAGTTCGACGGGCGCTTGATCGATGCCGAGATCGATCGAGGGGGACGTAACATCGTCGCGTGAGGTGATGGTTCCGCTACTCTTCGCCAACGAGTGAAAAAGTTTGTGGCATCCGACGCACATCGCCAAATGATATTCCACGTCATCAGCTTGCGTGGAGGACAATTTGCCAGCGCGATGGGCGACCAGTTGTGCGAGTGGAGGGTGATTGGAAGTCATCGCCAAGGTCAACCTCCCCAATCGATGAAAATGCTAATGCGAAAACCGAAAAATAATGATAACCACGGAACCGACTTTTTCCAATGAAGAATCGACGAGGAAATCGAACCCCCTTTTGATTGCAATGTGCGTGAGGATTGTTGGTGCGATAGCTGCTCAGTCGAAGTGAGTTTCGACACGATCGGAAATGTTCGTGAACCGCAACGACCAGGAACAAACAAACCCGACCGAGTCGGGTTTGTTTGTGGGGCTTCCGGAACCCAAGATCAAGATCGTTTTCGCGTTGCGTTCGCGGCGCCATTGGCTACCCGTTGTCGCGAAACGACTCATTCGTTCAATACGACTTCTTGCCTCGGCCAATCGCGTAGTACGTGAAGCCGCTCGCCTGCATTTGCTTCTCGTCGTAAATGTTGCGGCCGTCGAAAATCAGCGGCGTCGACAACAGCTTCTTGATCATGTCGAAGTCCGGATTCTGGAACGCCTTCCATTCGGTCACGATCACCAGACCGTCGGCGCCCTCGAGCGCGCCGTAGGGGCCGTCGCAGTACGTGATCTTGTCGCCGTAGATCGCCTTCACGTTCGGCATCGCTTCCGGATCATGCACTCGCAACTTCACGCCGTGCTTCAGTAACTCGTCCATCAACACCAGCGCCGGCGCTTCGCGGATGTCGTCCGTTTGCGGTTTGAACGCTAAGCCCCAAATCGCCAACGATTTGCCCGCCAGCGAATCTTTGAAGTGATGCCGAATCTTCTGACCCAGCACCTGCTTCTGAGCATCGTTCACCTTGTCGACCGATTCCATCAACTCCAATGGCAAGTTGGTGCGGCGGCCCATCGCGATGATCGCTTGCACGTCCTTGGGGAAGCACGATCCGCCGTAGCCTGGGCCAGGGAACAAAAACTGGAAGCCGATGCGCTGATCGTGCCCCATACCTTTGCGGACGTCGTTGATGTCGGCGCCGACGCGGTCGCACAGGTTCGCCATTTCGTTGATGAAGCTGATTTTCGTCGCGAGCATCGCGTTTGCGGCGTACTTCGTCATCTCCGACGATTCCGGCGACATGACGATGAACGGCTTTTCGGTCCGCAGGAATGGTGCGTAGAGTTCACGCAGCACTTCCGCCACTTCCGGCCGCCGCACGCCGACCACCACGCGATCCGGCTTCATGAAGTCGTTGATCGCGGCCCCTTCCTTCAAGAACTCCGGATTGCTGCTGCAATCGACATGGCCAACGCCTTTCGCGTTCAGTCGCTCGACCACGCCGCGATTCGTGCCGACCGGCACCGTGCTCTTCACCACGACGATACGCGCCCCTGGTGGACCGGCCGGCACGCCCTTGAGCGCTTCGCCGATCGCATCGCTAACCGCCCACACCGCGGAGAGGTCTGCTTCGCCCGTATCCGATTGCGGCGTGCCGACCGCGATGAACGTCAGGCGAGCGGCGCGAACCGCCGTCGCGAGATCCGACGTGAACGACAGGCGGCCATCACGCACGTTCTTCTTCACCAACTCTTCGAGACCAGGTTCATAGATGGGGATGCCGCCACGATTCAGCATCTCCACTTTCTTCAGGTTGTTGTCGACACACACCACCGTGTTGCCGCTCTCCGCCAGACACGTTCCGGTTACCAGTCCGACGTAACCCGTCCCAATCATCGCGATTTTCACGTGCAACAACCTCGCAGTGTGGACTCAGTGAGTAAACAGTAAAAATACGGCTAGCCGTTCCGAAGGGAACGGCTGGGAGAGTCAAAAATTCAATGCAAATTAGATGCCGCCGTGGATCCGTTCCGGCGTCAGGTGGCTCGGCTGGTCGTTGTGCCAGAAGCGACGCCAGAAGCCGCCGATTTGCCGCATATCTTCCGACTGGTTAATGAGTTGTTCCATCCGCGTGTTCGGATCGGCGGCGTACTGGTTCGCAATGCAACCCGTGCCACTGCCGAGACCCACTACGATAACCGCCAGATACAGCACTTTACGAAGCATGTCCCAGCCTCCCTAACGACCATGCGCCTGTTCCTGTGTGAGCAAGTATCGGCACAATCGCTACAGGACTTAATCTCGATTCTTTCGAAAAACTCCGAGAAAAACTGGGAAAGATGGGGATTCTGCACGAATGCTTCACGCAAGGATTTGTGGAATCACGTGACCATGCACATCTGTGAGGCGGCGATCGATGCCGTTATGCCGCACGGTCAGCTTCGTGTGGTCGAGGCCGAGCAGATGCAAAATCGTCGCGTGGATGTCGTACACCTCCGTGGGGTGTTTGCGTTCGGCCGGCTTGTACCCCCATTCGTCGCTCGGTCCGTGCGTGACGCCGCCCTTGATTCCTCCGCCGGCCAGCCAGTTCGTGAAACAGTACGGATTGTGATCGCGTCCTTTGCCGCCCTGTGAACTGGGCATCCGGCCGAACTCTGTCGTCCACAGCACAATGGTATCGTCGAGTAGTCCTGTGCGTTTGAGATCGGCGATGAGGGCGGCGGCTCCGCGCGCCATGCCGATCGCGAGCGGACCATGATCGCGATCGATGTCTTCGTGACTGTCCCAGTTGCGACGTGGGAAGCCGTTGTCGTTGCCGCTCCAAATCTGCACGAAGCGCACGCCGCGTTCGAGGAGCCGCCGTGCGATCAGGCATTTGCGGCTGAAATAGTCCGTTTCTTCGAGCGGATTGATCGTGGATTCGAATGAACTCTTGCCGTGATCGAGGCCGTAGAGTTTCAGTGTCTCCTTGGTTTCCTGGGTCAAATCGAGTGCTTCGGGCGCGGCGAGTTGCAGGCGTGCTGCGAGTTCATAGCTGCGGATACGTGCGTCGAGTCGTGCGTCGCCAGGGTGCGCCGCCGCGTGTTCGGCGTTGAGTTGCTTCAGCACCGTGAGTGCCGCCGCATCGCTGGCACGGGTGATGAACTTCGCACGGTCATCCGGAAACAAATCCGCGAGTGGCGTTTTCGTGCCTGGATAGATCGCTGTGCCTTGATGGTGGCCTGGGAGGAACGCGCTGTCCCAATTCTTTGTGCCGTTCGACGCCAGACCGCGATGATCCGGCAGGACCACGAACGTCGGCAGATTCTGGTTCAGGGTGCCGAGGCCGTAGCTAATCCAACAGCCCATCCCAGGGAAACCAGGGCGTTGGAAGCCAGTCGATTGCAGTAGCGTACCCTGAGAATGGATGCCGGTCTTGCCGACGACGTTGTGAATGAACGCGAGTTCATCGACGACGGCGCCGAGCGGCGCGACGACTTCGCTGAGTTGTTTTCCGCACTGACCATACGGCTTGAAGTCCCAGACCGGTTTGAGCCACGGTCCGAGGCCGTTTTGGAATGCTTCAACGTGTTCGCCGAAGTTCGACTCTTGGCCGTGGCGCTTGACGAGTTCCGGTTTGAGGTCGAACAGATCGAGGTGTGACGCGCCGCCGGCCATGAACAGTTGCACGACGCGCTTCGCTTTGGGTTGATGGTGCAATCCGCGTCCGTCGTCCGCCGCGATTAGATTCGCGAGTGCGAGCGTGCCGAATCCGCCGCCGATCGAAGCGAGCCAGTCGCGGCGTGTCGTGCGGTGAGTCATGGTGGCATCTCGTGAGTCTGTGAATCGAGGTGCAACGAGTATAATCGACGCTGACGACGAGGGCTACGCATGTCTGTGACGATTCGACGACCAAAGACGCTCGCCGATGTCTTGCGCCGACTCGGCAACATTCCGCCGAGCCGCATTTTGTGGAATCCGCTTCCAGGAACAGCAACCGAAGCGGACCAGTTGCGGTACCTGAGCGGAGACAAGAAACGCTTGGTGGAACTCATTGATGGCGTCTTGGTGGAAAAAGCGATGGGGTATCGCGAAGGAATTGTTGCGTTACTCTTGGGAACGATTTTGAATAACTTT
The DNA here is from genome assembly GCA_037367405.1 of Ottelia alismoides. NCBI lineage: Eukaryota > Viridiplantae > Streptophyta > Magnoliopsida > Alismatales > Hydrocharitaceae > Ottelia > Ottelia alismoides. Next base: position 58,729 of record JAZKJV010007766.1, on the reverse strand, counting down.
GTTCGTCCACGCCAGTTGGGGATTATCGCGGGCGCCGACGCGATCATGCGATTGGCACCAGGTCGTAATCGCATTCCGGATTTGTCGTTTACGGCGTGGGCGAGCCTTCCGACTGGGACGAGTCATCTCGTGGCGATCGCCGATTACGCGCCGGATCTCGCCATCGAGATTCTGTCGCCGAGCAACACGCGCCGTGAGATGGCTCGCAAGCGACGCGAGTATTTCCGTCGCGGCACGAAGCTCGTGTGGATCGTCGATCCGACCGCTCGCACGATCGCCGTCTACACCGACCCTCGCACCCACACCCTGCTGGGCGAAACCGACACGCTCACGGGCGGCGATGTTCTGCCTGGCTTCACGCTGCTCCTCGCGGAGTTGTTCAACGATCCGCAACTCAATCCGGCCCCTACTTCCACGCCGTGATCCGGAGGACTCACAAATGGCCGTGTTGACACGTTCCCCTCAGACGCTCGCCGATGTGTTGCGACGACTCGGCAACATTCCGCCGAGCCGCATTTTGTGGAATCCGCTTCCAGGAACCGCGACCGAAGCGGACCAGTTGCAGCAACGCAATGGCACGACGAGCCGGCTCGTGGAACTCATTGATGGCGTACTCGTGGAGAAAGCGATGGGGGCACGCGAATCGGCGATGGCGGCGGCGTTGCTGATTCTGTTGGGTGGATATGTCCAACTCTACAATCTCGGCATCATGTACGGCGCCGACGCCGCAACTCGTGTTCGGCGTGGTCGGAATCGCTTGCCAGACGTGAGCTTTTTGTCGTGGGGGCGCGTGCCGCATCCAGGTGCGCACCTGGAACCGATCCTGCAAGTGGTGCCGGACTTGTGCGTCGAAATTCTTTCACCTGGCAACACGCGACGTGAAATCGCGATGAAGCGTCGTGAGTATTTTCGCGGCGGTGCGTTGGCGGTCTGGGTCTTCGATCCAGACGCTCGGACCGTGGCGGTTTACAGTGACGCAAAGACGCACACGCTTCTGACAGAAACCGACACGCTCACGGGCGGCACGGTCATTCCAGGTTGGTCGCTGTCGTTGGCGGATTTCTTCGCTCGCCGCGAGTTGAACTGAGGTTTCATGCGCATGACGATCGTCGTCTCGCCGCACGATCCGGCGTGGGCCGAGAAGGTGCGTGAACGTGTGCGGCAGTTGCGTGGGTGAGCAAGTTCGTGGCGAAATGGGGCTATGCCTTGGTTTCGCTCGCAAACAAGGCGATGCAATTTCCTTCGCAATCCTCGAACTCGGCGACCCAGCCGTACCCAGGCACGTGGGTCGGCGGATAGATCGCTCGTCCACCAGCCGTTTCGGCGCGAGCGAGTGCGGCGGCGACATCGTCGACACGGAAATACACTCGCGCTCCCTGCCGACCTGGAACGTAGCTCTCGCCTTGTGCGAGCGCCCCAGACGCGCCGTTTGCCGCAGGGTCCACCGGAAACATCGCCATCTCGTTGCCATCGATGCTCATGCGTTCGAAATCGCAGGCGAACACGGCCGTGTAAAACGCGATCGCACGACCCAAGTCGCGGACAGGGATTTCAAAGTAGCAAACAGGGTTGGTCATGTGATAAACCAATTTCAAGACGATCCATCACGACGTGAAAAGCTCGTCGGCGATGTCAATTGACCCCAACAACCGCTGCCTCAACGGCCTGTTCGAGCAATAGCGCGGCAACGATATCGCGTCTGGCATGTGATTTCTGAGCCAGTTTCTCAAGCTGTTCATGAGTCTTCGCGGAGAGTCGCACGAGGAGTTCTTCATTGCCAGCGTCTGGCTCTTGAGTGCGGTCGGCGATTTCCTTCGCGAGTTGGAGGGCACCGAAGTAGCCGCCGCCTGACACAACCTTGCCGCGTCGCTCGGCTTTCAGGTGCTTCGCGATTTGGTCCATGTCGAGTGCCGGACTCACGATTTATTCCTCCGAGTAATCTCGGAATGCCAGGTACTCATCCCCAATGTCTAATCCGATTTCGCCCTGATGGGCTTCACGACCCATTTTACGACAGAAACTACCCAATTGAGCAGGTCGAGAGGCGTCGGCGATCTCTGTGGGGGTTGTGTAACAATGAATCACAATGGGTTCGTCTTTGATGAGGACGCCACCCATTTCGTCATCACGCCAAACGCCTTTGGCACGTGGAAATGCGGTGGCGCCACCGAAGAGTTGACCAAACGTCGAGAGTGCGGCGTCGACCCAAAATCTTAGTCAATTTTCGTGACTCCATCACGCTCGACACTCGGCACGAACAGAACGACCAACACAGCTTTGCGGCCAACTTGCACACTCGACGCTTCCATTCCGACTTCCACGATGATCGCAAGAAACCTCAGATCTTAATACACGCCCACCACCGTAGACCCAGCCAGTTCCGCGAACGGACGCACGCCGCTCACGCCGTCCCACGGGTACTTCTCGAACGGCTTCTCACGCTCGCCCTCGTCACGCTCAGGGAATCGCGGCACGAAAAATTCCTTCGTCAGCGTCGTCAACAACACGCGGCCGGTTCCGCCATAAGGGACGATCTCGTCGTAGTTCTTCGGATTCACGACCTGAATCACCGCACGTGGCTGTGGTGCGTAGTAGCTGATCTTGAAGCCGTCCTCGGGTCCGATCGGCTTGCTGCACGCCAAACCCATCAGCGTGTTGCCGTAGGTCGGCGTCATGTACACGTCGCCGTTGTCGAGCATCTCCTCGTAGGCTTCGCGCGTGAACTGCGGCGTGAACTCGGTACCGCCGCTGAAAATACCCACAATGCCCGTACTCTTGATGCTCCGCAAGCCGCCGCTGGGCACGCTCTTACCCAACGCACGGAACTTGTCCTCCAGCTTGCCCGCCCGCAACGCTTCGTCGAACGCGGCGAGGAGTTTTGGGGTGGTGAACATGCACTTGATGTCGTGCCCACCCGCCAGAATCGTCAACGCCTGATCGATGCAATGATCCTTATACGCCTGTGCTTCCGCGATCTTGCGTTCCTTCAAACACTTCACCACGTACCGCGGATCGAGGTCGACGCAGAAGCAAATGCCGCCACGATACTGAGCGAGGTGCTCGATCGCCAACCGCAATCGCCGCGGACCGGACGGGCCGAGCATCAGCCAGTTGCTGCCCTTCGGAAACGACTGATCCGGCAACGTGTCGGACATCATTTCGTAGTCGATTTTGAAATCGTCGATGACGATGCGGCTCTTCGGTAAGCCCGTGGTGCCGCCGGTCTCGAACACGTACACGCCGCGATTCTCATACGCTTTCGGCACCCACCGCCGAACCGGACCGCCACGCAGCCAGTCGTCTTCGAAGATCGGAAACTTGCGAATGTCGTCGAACGATTTCACGTCCGTGAGCGGATTGAAGTTGAAGCTCTTGGCTTTCTCGAGCCAGAACGGCGTGCCGGTCTCTGGGCTGAAGTGCCACTTCACGATTTCGAGGAAGTGTGCATCGAGTTGTTTGCGAGCGTTCGCCATTTTCTCGTCGAGCGTCGCGCCTGTGACAGGTGTCGGTTTGCCTGGCGTATCTGGAAGCATGATCGTTCCTTGCAGGGAGGTTCGCGGAATGCAATTTTAGGTAGCCGCACTCAGAGTTCGAGCGGCGACACGAGAATTGTAACCGTAGAGTGTGGGAACGAGTTCACATCGGCTCACGCGATCTCGCAGCAGAACGACGTGCGATTCGTGGCTTCGCTCGGTACAATTCCGCCATGCGTCCAGAATTGGAATACTTTCTCACCAGCCGACCCGCGTACCCGTGGTCCGAATATCCGCTCGGACCGACCGCGTTCGGCGTCGTGACCGTCATCCTCGTCGCGATCACGCTGTGGACCTACGTCAAACACCCCAACGCCTCGCGACGGCGTGTCACGATCATTCTCCTGCTCCGACTCGCGGCGCTCGCGATCGCCCTCATCACCGCGATTCGACCGAGCATCGGCATCCAAGAAGATCCGAAAATCCCCTCACACATCATCATTACGCCGGACCTCTCCGAAAGTATGACGATCAAGGACGAGTTCAACAGCCAAAGCCGCATCGCGGCGGTGCGGAAAATCCTGGAGAAGTGCGAGCCGATCCTCGAAGAACTGCGTAACGAACAAAACGTGAACGTCACGATGTACGCGCTGGGCAAAAGCGACTTCGACGAAGCGACAACCAAATACGACCCCACCGCCGCCGCCGAGAGCAAAACCTCCGACTACGGTGTGTACCTGAATCGCACGTTCGAGAAATGGCAGAGCGAACGGTTCGTGCGAGCACACATCCTCATCGGCGATGGCGCCGATAACGGCACGCGGTTCATCGCCCAGACGGAAGCGGCCCGCTGGAAGAACGTCGCGCCAATCACACCTTCTCCGTCGGTTCGAAGACCACGCCGCCGAATGCGAAGGATATCGGCATCGTCGCGGTCACCGCCGAACCGCAGCCCGTACCGATCAAACAAGATTTGAAACTGAAAGTAACCGTGAACGCGTTCGGCTTCGCGGGTGCGAAGGTGCCGGTCCGCATCACATTCAACGACGAACTCGTTCGCCAAGACGACCGCGTGCTGACTAAAGAGAGCGGTAACGAACTGGAATTCGCACTGAAAGCCCCTGAAAAACCTGGCGAAGTACGCGTGCGAGTCGAAATCCCTGTCGAGAAAGTCCCTGGCGATGCGGCTCCGACGAACAACGTGTTGGAAACGTATCTCACGGTCACGAAAGAAGGAATTCGCGTGTTGTTGGTCGATCGCCTACGAATCGAAAACACGATGCTGCGCGATGTGCTTCGGAGCGAAAAACGATTCGATCTCGTGCAAGTGCTGCGACAAGGCGATAGCGCCCCCTCGCCTGGCGAACGCGAACTCTTCGACTTCGACACGAACGCTTACGATGTCGTGATTCTCGGCAACGTCTCGCGTAAGCAACTCGAAGCGATCGATCCGCAACTGCCAACGCGCCTCGCGGAACTGGTGAAGAAGAAAGGGATTGGCATGCTCTTCCTCGCGGGCGATGCATCGTTCGCGGGCAATCCGACACGCCCTCTCGATAACGGCTGGATCGGCACGCCGCTCGAAGACATTCTGCCCATATCGCTGAAGTCGTTTCCGCCCCTGCCAGACAACTTATTTTCTGGCACCAACCAACGCTTCCAAACCGTGCCGACCGCTCGTGGACTCGACTTCATGATGCGCGTGACTGGCGAAACGAGCCGCGAAACCTGGGACAAACTCAACACGCTCCCCCCAGATCGCACGCCGCCAGTTCGGCTCAACGGCATCAGTAAACTCGGCACGCCGAAAGAGTCCGCAACCATCTACGCCGTCGCCGCCGAGGGACTCGCGCGCGAACTCGTGCCGAGTGGGCAGAATCCGAATCAGCTTGGCGCGTTTCCGAATCTGCTCGTCGGTTGGCAAACCGGCAACACGAACGGCCGCGTACTGGCGTGGGGTGGCATGGACACGTACCTCTGGAAATCGTTCGGCCGCCGTGCCACGCCGCCGACTCGCGACGGCATCGAGTTGCACGCCCAGTTTTGGCGTCGACTTGTGCTGTGGCTGGCGCACCAGGAAGAGGACGAAGGCTTGGCGTATGCTCGTCCGGAGTATCGCCGCATGCCTGTGAAGAATGCGCAGCGTGTGAAAATCGGCCTGCGCACGACGAGTGGTGTCGAGTTAGCCGACGCAAAATACGACGTGAAAATCGTGCCCCCTGGTGCAAAGCCGGAAGACGCAACGCAACTTCCAGTCGTCGCCGACGCGAGCGGTAATCGCATCGTCTACGAACCGACGTTGCCAGGGGAGTACACGGTCGTGCTAAAAGCGATCGGCACCGATTCCGCCGGCAAGGAAGTAAAGGGGGACGCAACGGCTCGCTTCATCGCCTACCCAGAAACCTCCGACGAACTCCTCCGCGCAGGCGCCGATCACGACTTCCTCGAGAAAATCGCGAAAGCCTCGAACGGCCGTGCGTATCGGCTCGACGATCTGCCGACGTTTCTGAAAGAGCTGAAATCGCAGCCGGTCGTGACCGTGAAGCCGAAACCGCGATTCGTGCCGGATTGGCGACGCAATCAATCCGGCGGATTCCTCACGGGTTGGCTGGTGGTGTTCGTGCTGCTGTTGGGCGTCGAGTGGGGCTTGCGGCGAAAATGGGGACTGGTGTGATGTGGTTTGTGGACTCGTGCGAGACGAACACGCGAGTCCGTACCACGCTTGCCACGGTGGGAGTGCGTTCCGATGACGGAAGCCGAGTGGCTGACGACCGACGATCCGGAGGCGATCTTGGAGTGCGGTCGTCTGCGAACTCACGATCGGAAACTACGATTGTTTGGTCTACATTGTTGTCGCGAGTTCCAAGAGTTGTTGAACGAAGATCGGCGATTGATGCAAATTGTCGATGCCGCCGAAGATTTCGTGGAAGGGCGTCTCCGCGAAAGCGATCGACACGAGGCGGAGTTGTGGGCCGATGAAGTGTTGGATGAACTGGATTGCGACGATCGCGATGCCTACCACTTGATGATTCCAGTCGGATTGCTTCGCAAAGCGTACACACCTTTAGACGCTCGATTGGCGCTGGAATTCACCTGGATGATCGAGCACTCGAATTTGCCGGAATCCGGTTTTTCGGGTCAGAGCGAGGAAGTACGGGCCGAACTCGCATCAGTGCTCCGCGACCTCTTCGGCAATCCGTTTCGCCCAGTGACGTTCGATCCGCGTTGGCGCACGGCGACGGCGCTCGCACTCGCCCAGCGAATCTACGAACAACGCGCCTTCGACGGTCTGCCGATTCTCGCCGATGCACTCGAAGATGTTGGCTGTGAACACTTCGACATCCTCAACCACTGCCGCGAACCTGGTCCGCACGTTCGTGGGTGTTGGGTTGTCGATCTCGTCTTGGGCAAGCAGTAACGTCGCGTGCGCGATTCGCACGCTCCTTGAGGATTCGCCATGCCGAAGGTGTTAGTCACGCCGCGTGAGGTGCGCGCGTTCGAGCCGCGTTATCGCGATGTCCTCGAACAGGCCGGAATCGAGATCGTCTATCCGCCGCCTGGCGACGCCAACATCCTCACGCCGGACGAACTGCGAACCTGTCTCGTCGGCATCGACGCCACCATCGCGGGTTCGGAACCGTACACGGAAGCGGTCTTCGCCGAGCAGCCGCAACTGCGTGTGGTCGCGCGTGTCGGCGTGGGCTACGACGCGATCGACGTTCCAGCCGCGACCGAGGCCGGCGTCGCGATCTGCACCGCTCCAGGCACGAATCACGAATGTGTCGCGGAGCATGTCTTCGGCTTGTTGCTCGGCTTCACGCGGCACATCGTCACGCGTACGAACCGGATTCGCGCTGGCGGATGGCCACGACACTACAGCCTGCCAATCCGCGGTCGCACGCTCGGTCTCGCGGGTTTGGGTCGTATCGGCAAAGCGGTCGCACAACGTGCGGTCGCATTTGGAATGACGGTGTTGGCGTTCGATCCGGCCGCCGATCTCGCGTTCGCGAACTCGAACAGGATTCGGCTGGTTTCGTGGCCCGAGTTGCTGCGTGAATCGGATTTTCTCTCGTTGCACCTTCCCCTGATGACCTCGACTCGGCATCTGATTAACGAGCATACGCTGGCCCAGATGAAGCCGTCGGCGGTGTTGGTGAACACGTCGCGCGGCGGACTGGTGTGCGAGCGTTCACTGATGCAAGCATTGGCGAATCAGCGACTTGCCGGCGCTGTGCTCGACGTGTTGGAGCAAGAACCGCCGCCGAGTGACCATCCGTTGTTTGCGTTCGAGAACGTCCTTTTGACGCCACACGCGGCCGGCGTGGACGTGCAATCGCTCGGCGACATGGCTCGCAGTGCGGCGGAGGCGATCGCGAGTATCATTCGCGGCGAATGGCCAACCGAAAAGCTCGTGAACCCAGACGTGATGCAGAACGCACGACGGGCGGCAGAGTAGGTCCCTTGCACCGCAAGTGACCCACTCTGCGAGACCGGCTTGGGGTGCCGCAAATCGGTCTTCGCGCCTGCTTTGGAAACTGTTACAACTCGCAACGGATTCACATCCACGATTCGTTGCGGAGATGGTAGCATGGTGCGCGTGGGTCTTACGATTGCGGCGACGTGTTGGCTGAGTCACTCGGTGTTGGCGCAGGGCGTGCCGTCCGCTCCACCCGCATCCGCGGGCACGCCAGGCAATCGTCCGCTCATCGCGGCGCCGCTGGGGGGCGCCGCCGACCGCGAATCAGAATTGGTCGCCGCAACTCACCGCCCACATCAATGCATGGGAAGCGAAGAACAAAACGCTCACGAGCCTCTACTCCGACGCGGAATGCGTGCGGACGAACACGATCAAGCAAAAAGATCAAGTTTACGACGCAATCATCATGTGCATGAAGCCGAACCTGGCACGCATGGGCCTGACGAACCGTGCGAACAAAGCCGATTACATGGCGTGGATTTGCGATGGCGCCGTGGTGTGCGAGTACGACAGCCTCGGTATGAAAATGATTCAACACAGCATTCCGCCAGGCGGAAAGGGTGGCGTGGGAGACAACTTGCTGCTCGAGTTCATGTCCGGACACATGAGCGCGAACGATATCAAGCAGCGGTTCCTTGTGTCGCTTGAAAAAGAGGATGAGAACTACGTCTACCTAACGATCCTGCCGCAACTCCAGAAAGATAAGCTCGAATTCGACAAGATGACATTGGTGCTGTACGGTCCGAAACTCGCACCGCAGGGGTGGGACTACCTACCCGCCGTCGCATTGATGTCGAAGAACGATGGTCAGGAAACCGAGAAGTGGACGTTTAAGAATCCGAAGATCAACAACGCGAGTATCAAGAAAGAGCATTTCACGCCGACCGCACCGCCCGAAAAACTGGTCACGCGAACACGGACGCCAAACGTCGGACCGAAGGTAGCGCGACCGTAAGTGGTGTGACCAGAAGAATTGGTTTCGAGTGCTGGTCACGTCGCAAGCCCACAAATTTCGACTCGCGAGCGACGTCTGTCAGGATGTCGCTCGCGAAATCCAACGGCGGTCACTTCTTCACGCCGAATTTGTACATCACCATCGTGCGGTATTCCTCGCCTGGTTTCAGCGTCGGATTCGACTTCGTCCACCAGTCCGGCTTGTTGATCGAGTCCGGAAACTTTTGGGCCTCCAGGCAGAAGCCGTTGTACTGCTGATACACGGCGCCGCCCTTGCCCTTGTTCGTGCCGTCGAGGAAGTTGCCCGTGTAGAACTGCAACCCTGGCTCGTTCGTGTACACCTCCATCACGCGACCGCTCTTCGGCTCGGTCACGCGTGCCGCGAGGAACGGTTCGCCGCCGGACTTCCCATCGAGCGCGTAGTTCAGGTCGTAGCCCACGGGCTTACCGCCAACCTCCTTGATGCGGCTACCGATCGTCATTGGCTTCGTGAAATCGAAGGGCGTGCCGGCGACGGGCGCGAGTTTGCCCGTCGGAATCAGCGTCTCATCGCCTGGCGTGATGTTCTTCGCCATGATCTCGACTTCGTGCCCCAAAATCTCGCCACTATTGTGCCCGCCGAGGTTGAAGTAGCTATGGTGGGCGATGTTGCAGAGTGTGAGTTTGTTCGTCGTCGCGTGGTAGTCCACTTTGATCGCGTTGTCTGTCGTCAGGGTGTACGTCAACTTCAACGATAACTCGCCAGGGTAACCTTCTTCACCGTCTTTGCTCACGTAGCTGAACGACAGACTCGGTCCGCCAGCGCCGAGACTCGGTACGTCGGCGCGCCACAGTTTCTTGTCGAACCCTTCGTTACCGCCGTGTAGCGCATGCGCGCCGTTGTTCGTCGCGACCTTGTACTCCTTGTCGCCGAGCTTAAATTTGCCGTTCGCGATGCGGTTCGCGCAGCGACCGACGTTCGCGCCGAAGTACGGATGACCCGCGAGGTAGCCGTCCATGTTGCTGAAGCCGAGCACGACATCGCCCATGTTCCCTTTCGCATCGGGCACGTGAATTTCCGTGATGATCGCACCATAGTCGATGATCTTCACCTTCATGCCAGCTTTGTTCACCAGCGTGTAGGCGGTTACGGTCTTGCCGTCTTTGGTTTTGCCGAACGGTTCTTGTTCGACTTGCTGTGCCATCGCGAACATGGGTAGCCCCACGAGGAGCAGGGAGAGGGAGAAACGCATTGGTCAAGGTTCCGGAGGAATTGGGATCGCGGCCAGTTTACGAAGTGGCAGAGGAACCGAACAGCAGCCCCCTCTTCGCCACACACTGCGATGATCCCTGGGACATCCCCTGTCATCCCCTGTGATCGAGTTGGTAAGCGAGTAGGTGAGCGAGTTCTAGCCGAGACCCGTGCCCACAGCATCCTGGATGAGTCCTACAACACTTCTACGATCCGTGGGAGTAACATCATGAAAACACTGAACGAACGAGCCTGGGCGATCGCCGATCACATCGTGGCGCACGCGGAGGAACTTGGTATCGCCGAATCGTCGCTGGCGGGAACCCGCATCATCGATTGCGGCGGAGCGGTCACAGGAAGTGTGACGGCGGGCGTATGGCTGGCGAAAGCGTGTCTTGGCGGACTCGCGGAGGTTTCGCTCGCGCCGTCACCCTTCGCCGACGTGCCTGGGCCGGCGATTCAAGTCATGACCGACCACGCCGTGAAGGCATGCCTCGCGTCCCAGTACGCCGGCTGGCAGGTGAAGGCGGAGAAGTTTTTCGCGATGGGGTCCGGACCGATGCGCGCCGCGTCGGCGCGCGAGGCGATCTTCGACGACATCGGCTATCGCGAATCGCCGTCGTGTGCGGTCGGCGTCCTGGAAACCAATCTTCATCCCACCCACGAAGCCGTCCAAGCGATTGTCACGAAGTTGCCGACAAACGTGGAAAAACTCACGCTCTTGGTCGCGCCCGCATCCAGCATTGCGGGCGCTGTGCAGGTGGTCGCACGGAGTGTCGAAACCGCACTGCACAAACTCCACGAACTGAAATTCGACGTGAAACAAGTCCTGAGTGGGTACGGTCTCGCGCCGTTGCCACCCATCGCGAAAGACGATCTTCAAGCGATCGGCCGACCGAACGATGCGATTCTTTACGGTGGGCGAGTGACGCTCTGGGTGCGTTGTGATGACGAGTTACTGACGACCCTTGGCCCCAAGGTTCCGTCGCGAGCCTCGAAGGATTATGGACTACCGTTCGCCGAGTTGTATGCACGTTATGGCAACTTTTATGACATTGATCCGATGCTGTTTTCGCCCGCGGAAGTCACATTTGTGAATGTGAAAACCGGCCGTGCGTTTGTGTTCGGCAGCTGCGACACGGCGATTTTGCGGAAGTCATTCGGCTTGAATTAACTCGATCATCGCAGCGCGTGTGGCGCGCACGCCGTCGGCGCGCATGCGTGCCAGCCACTTCCAATCGCCAAAATCGTCGAGCAATCGGCGGCGCTTCGCAGGGTCTGGCACGTTCGCCAACACACGATCACGTAACTCCGCGAGCAGCGCCAGAAACTCGCCGTAAGCGTCGTCGATCTCCGCTTCCATCTTCTCGCGGAAGCGACGCGCGAACGCCGGCGATGCCCCTTCGGTGCTGAACGCGAGATGCAGCATCCCACGCCGAATAGTCGCAGGCACCAACACGTCGCCATCGTCCGGATTCGAAGCAGAATTCACCCAGATTCCCAGCGATTTCGCATCGGCGACGACTTGGGTATTGACCGTCGGTGTGGCAGCGGCGAAGACGAGGTCCGCGCCGCGCAGGTGGTCGATGCGATACGGTTCGACGATCCACGTGAAGGGCCAATCGGCGGGCGGCGGCTCGAGCGCGATCACGCGAATGTCGGCGCCCTCATTTTGGGCGAGCAGCGCCTTGCGTCGCCCAACCGCCCCACCGCCGACAACAACGATGCGCTTGCCGCAGAGATCGACCATGAATGCGAGCATCGAGGGTTACTTCTTCTCCGGCACGGTCACGCCTTCGATCGTGAGATAGAAGCCGTGCGGATTGTTGCCGTTCGCGATCTTCAATAACACGTCGTTCTTCCCTTTCGTCAATTTCACCTTCACGCTGGTCTGAGCGGGCGCCGCGGCGCGTGTGGTGTCGATTTCAAATACTGATTTTCCGTTCACATACAGTTTCGCGCCGTCGTCCGTGCCGAGTAGGATTGTTGCTTCCACATCTTCCGTCGATTCGATCGCACGGTATGCAAACGACACGCTGCTGTTGGAATCCTTGCCAACGAGGTCGACGTAACCATTCGCCCCAGGACGCACGGTTCGCCACGAACGGCCGTTGATCGTCGCGCTCGCATCGAACGTGCCGTTCTCTGGGCCGTACTCGTTCTTCAATCGCGTCGCGGAATCCGGCGCGTCGAACGGCCCCATCACCATCCACGAATCCGGCGTGAGTGATGGCGTTTGCAGCGTCGTCAGATATTCGACCATGTCGACGAGTTCTTGCTCCGTGAGCGTCGCGACGAGTCCTTCGGGCATGATCGATTGCAGCGATTTCTTGCGGTCGGTCCCCTTCACTGGGAACTGATAATCCTTGCCGTTCGCATCGCGCACGGTCAGGGTCGTTTCCGTCTCGCCGACGAGCAAGCCCGTGATGCTCTGGCCGTCGTCGCTCTCCAGTTTCCAACTCACATACTGATCGGCGATCGCTTTGCTGGGCTGAATGATCGAGTCGTAGAGGTTCTCTTTGCTCGCCTTCTTGCCGATCATCGACAAGTCTGGTCCGATCTGTCCGCCGACGCCGCGAACCATGTGGCACTTCAGGCACTGCACTTCGCTGGTGAGGCTCTTCATCAGCACGACTTTGCCGTTCTCGACATTGCCTTTGCGTTTCGCGAGTTCGCTGCTCGGCGGCAGCTTCTTCGGATCGAGTTTGGTGCCCATGACTGGGAACAGAATCATCGCCTTGTTGCGTTCGCCCTGGAAGGGGGAATTGCGGAGCAGCTTGCCGGCATCGGCGACGAGATCGGCTGGGAATTTCTTGTCTTCGTGTTGCTTGAGAATCCACGTCGTGCCGGCCCGACTGCCCGCGAGCGCGCTGAGTGCGGCCTGTTTCAGCGTGGCGTTGTCGCTCTTTTCCAGCGTCGATTGCAGTACGTTCATCGCTTTCTTGGCGGCTTCGCTGTCGGTGCTACGGCCACTGATGTGATCGCCCAAGGCTCGCATTGCGTCCACGCCAACGGCTTTGTCGGCGAGCAGTTTTTCGAGCGTTTCCGGCGCCCGCACGGTGTTGAGTTGGCCGAGCGTGCTAATGGCGAGTTTGCGAAGTTCCGCACTCGCCTTCGCATCGGTCGCGACCTTCTCGACACCCTCGAACGCGCCGATGTACTTCGCCGCGGATGCGAGTTGCAGACCGACGGCGGTCGATTTCGTGTCGTCGAGCAGTTTCTTGATGGTCGCCTTTAACTCATCGCTCTTGGCGAGGCTGTTCCACTTGGTGGGCAGGAACAGTTTGAGATTGTCGATGGCGCGCGTTTTCACGTCGGCTGGATGATCGGCGGTGACGATCGCGAGCATCGTTTTGCCCGCCGCCTCGTCGTCGTTGGCCGCGAGGATGTCGACGATGCGGGCTTTCTGGGCGACGGTCAGTTTCGCATCGCCGAGGAGTTTTTCCATCTTCGGCAGCATCGATTTGGGTCGCAGTTCCCACACGAGGTCCGCGACTTTGTCGTTCCACTCTGGGAAGTGCTTCTCGAAGTCCGCGAGGATTTTGTCGCGGCGTTCCGGGTCCGTACCGCAGGCGATGTTGAGGGCGGCACGGTAGAAGTGATCTTGGCCGTCGTAGAGTTTGGCCAGAGAGTACATGCACGTCGTGAAGGTGGAATCTACCTTGATATGTCGCATTAGGATGAGTAACTGACGGGCATAGTTGACATCATTTTTGTTAATCGTTAATAGCAGCAAGTCTGTATCCGTTTGTAGCTTCTTTCCCTCTGTAACAGCCATAGTGAAGTCATTGCGACGTGAGGCCAATGATTCAACCGCTCGTAGCATAACTAGCACTTCGTATTTCGAGTATAGATTCAGGTGCGGCATCAAGGCTGGCGGCGAGTTGTTTTCAGATTGTTGAACGAAGGCGTTGACTGCTTGCGCCTTCAATCCGCTCATTCCATCGCCCTTCAACAAAGGGAAGTAGAAGTCGCCGAAAGGGTCATCGCTGGAAGTACGAACAACATTTCGTGCGTATGCTCGAGTCGCCAAGTTTGGCGAAACAACTGCGACCCGCATTCCTTCTTTCTCACTCAGCTTCAATTCCGGCACCGCGTACCCCTTGTGTCCCTTCGGCGTGAGCCGATAGATTCGTCCGCGAGTCCAGTCGCCCATGCCGTGGCCGCCGACGCCTGGATCGTACCAATCGCTAACGAACACGCTGCCGTCCGGCGCGACGCACACGTCGCTCGGCCGGAACCAGTTATCGCTGCTCGTCAGCATGTTGATCTTTTCGAGTTCGTAGCCTGCACCCTTCGGCTTGCGCTTGAAGTAACGAATCTCACGCGGTCCGGCGTCGGCGTGGATCAGGTCGCCCTGATACTGCTTCGGCAACAACGTCCCTTCGTAAAAACAAATGCCGGTCGGCGAACCGAACCCTGTTCGCAGCGTCTTGTGAACGATGCCAGGTTGCTCTTCGTGCCAGTGCGATTGCCCAGGGCCACGCGGACCGTAGCCGTAGTTGCCGCCAGGCATCACGAAGCAGATTCGCGTTTGCTGATTGCCGTCGTCGTCGTTGTCGCTGAGCCAGATTTCGCCGAAGCTATCGACACAGGCTTCGTAGTTGTTGCGGAAGTTGTGGGCGATGAGTTCGAGGTTGTTGCCATCCAGATCGCACCGCCACACGGTCCCTTTTTGCACATCCGTCGTGTTGCTCGTCCACTTCTTCCCTTTGCCGTCTTTGCTCTGCAAGTCTTTCACGCCGCTATCGCCGACGGTGAAGTACAGCTTGCCATCAGGCCCGACCGTGAGGCCGTGAACGCCGTGGTCGTGGTCGAAGCCGCCGAAGCCAGACAGGAATTTCGTCGGCGGGCCGTCGGCCTTCAGGTCGCCGTCTTTGTCCAGAATTCGAGGATATCCGGCGATTGCGCGACCAACACTCGCAGCGATTTTCCGTCCGCCTGTGGCAACACCAACACACTCAGTGGGCCGTAGAGGTCTTCGCCCTGGTAGAAAGTCTTCGCTTCGTCCGCTTTGCCGTCGCCGTTGGTGTCGATCAAAATTTGGATGCGATCGCCTTCTTTGCGAAGGATCGGTCGACCGAAGTTCTTGCGACGATAGTTGACCGCTTCCGCCACCCACACGCGGCCCTTGTGATCGACATCGATCGCCGTGGGATTGATGAGCATCGGCTCGGCGGCGAAGAGTTCGACTTGCAACCCCTCGCCGGCTTTCATCGTGGCGAGCGCTTGCTCTGGGGGAAGTTGAGCGTGGGCGTGCGACACACCCATCGATAACAACAGACAGGCAACAAGACGACGCATGGCGGAGAGACTCCCAAACACTGGAGACGGTGCAGAGTTAGTGTAAGGGCGAATGGGCCTGTGTTGTAGGCGATTGGTCTACGGGCTATCGATCGACCGTACGGAGCGTTTCTCGATTTTGTGAGTCTTGGTTTTGTCGGTCGTAGCGAGGAGGCTTGGCGACGAGGTCCAAGATCGCTTCCACACGGCGAGTAGTGTCGGGCCTCGTCGCCAAGCCCACTCACTCCGACCCAGGCATTCTCACAACTGCCAGAGGCGCGCTTACCCTTCTGCCCACTCGGAATCGTAGTTCGATTGAAAATCCTGTAGGATTCGCGTCGCGTGGCCGATACACTTGCGTTCATGTCATCACCTACCAGTTTGTCTTCGTCCGCCTTGCCACGGGTTATCGGCCCGTGGATGGCGATGGCCATCGTCATCGGCACCGTCATTGGTTCGGGTGTCTTTAAGAAGGGCAAGAACGTCGCCGAAGCGTGTCCGGAGTTTGGTCTCGCGGTGTCGGTCTGGATTCTCGGTGGCGCGCTCGCGCTCATGGGAGCGTTGACCATCGCCGAAGTCGCCGTGCGGATTCCAAAGACTGGCGGCAACTACGCATTCCTCCGCGATGGCTACGGACGCTGGGCTGGGTTCCTGTGGGGGTGGGTCGACTTCGGCATCATCCGCACGTCGTCGATTGGCGTACTTGCCGTGATGACGATTGAATCGTTCAGCGATCTTATCGTGCAACTGTATGGGGTGGAGATCGGCCGCTGGCCGCGTGTCTATCTCACGCTCGCGGTGATTGCGACGCTGACCATCGTGAACATTCGCGGTACGCTCGTCGGTGGCGGCGTGCAGATGTTCCTCACGTCGCTGAAGGTGTTGTCACTCGTCGCGATTATCGCCCTACCGTTTCTTCTGTTGATGTTCGGTTCGTCGACCGGCCGCGTGCCGACGACGGCCAACATGACGCCGATCTGGCCCACGGATTTCGCGGCGATTGATTGGGTGAAGTACGGTGCGGCGGTCGTTGCGGTGCAGTGGGCGTATCACGGCTGGTTGAACATCACGCCGATCGCGGAAGAGGTGAAGGATCCCCAGCGAAACATTCCGCGAGCGCTGATTGGCGGCGTCCTGGTGTTGATCGCACTCTACGTCGGCGCGAACATGGCGTACTACACGGCGATGAGTCGCGAAGAGATGGCGAACCTGAAGACGACGCCGGCCTCGACCGAGTTCTTCACGCGTTTTCTCGGCTCGCTCGGCGGCGCGATCGCATCGCTGATCTTGATGACGTCCGTGCTCGGTTCGCTCAACGGCAACATCCTTGTGGCCCCACGTTTGCTGTATGCGATGAGCGACGACTCGCTCGCCCCCCAACGATTACGCCAAATTCATCCTCGCTTTCAAACGCCTGCGATCGCGATGATGGTTTTCAGTGGGTGGGCAATGTTTCTGGTCGTTGCGGCGGAACTGGCGAAAGATGGTGGCGTGATCGACGCGAAGAAACAAGTCTTCGATGTGTTAACCGACTACTGCGTGTTTGGCGCGACGATCTTCGAAACCATGGGGGTCGCCGCAATCTTTGTGTTGCGAAGACGCCAGCGGGCACTCACGCCGACGTTGCCGTATCGTTGCCCTGGCTATCCGATCGTGCCGGCGTTGTACGTACTGATCTTGATGGGCGTGTTGTACACGATGTTTGCGGGCGAGAAGTCGCGAGCCGAGGCGCTGGTTGGGCTGGCGTATGTCACACTGGGTGCGATCGTGTATGCGATCTTCTTGCGAAAATCGTCGAGAACATGAACTCGCAACTATGAACTCGCAACTATGAACTCGCAACTGACCGAGTCTGGTTATGATTGGCTTCGTGGTGTCTTCACGGCCCACGAACTCGACGCGATTCGTGCCACGATTACGGCGAAGTTGCTCGAACATCGTCAGGATGCCGCCGTCCTCGCCGCGAGCGACGGACCCGCTTACGGCGCCCGCAACTTACTCCGGCTCTGGCCAGACGTCACCGAGTTGCTTCACGGCCGACTTGGCGACGTGGTGCTGAGCGTCGTGGGCGAGTCAGCGTGCGTGGTGCGTGGGTTGTACTTCGATAAGCCACCAGGGCACAGTTGGGCGTTGCCCTGGCATCGTGATTACACGCTCGCCGTTCGTGCGCACCATCCCTCGACGCGATTCAATAAACCGACGATCAAAGCTGAAGTTCCGCACGTCGAAGGGCCGTCAGATTTACTTGCGTCGATGCTGACGTTACGAATTCATCTCGATGCGATGACCGCCGACAATGGTCCGCTGCGTGTAGTTCCAGGTTCGCACCTGACCACCTCGAACGACGATGAGCATGCCGTCACGTTGCAGTGTGACGCGGGTGATGTGTTGTTGATGCGGCCGTTGTTATTGCACGCGAGCGGACACAGCACGCCTGACACGACGCAACATCGACGCATCGTTCATTTGGAGTGCGCGCCGTCGCCGCACCTCGACGACGGTTTCGAGTACGATCGCGTCGTTCCGATCGCGATTGCGTCGCGTGATCGTTCATCACGGGCGAAGTGAATCAAACGCACCAGAGTTTGACGGCATCAGGTTTGTCATTTACTCGAGGAGAACCGTGCGAGAGTTCTTGGCGAGTACCATGAAATCCGCCGGCATGCACGAGGCTCACGAATTGTGCGGTGAGACCGTTCAGTTACTTCACACGGTAGACGGTAGGCCGCGTCATTTCGCGAGGAAGTCGACACTGATGAGGTAGTCACGGGCCATTGCGGAGTAAGGTGCTTTCGCGGATCTTTTACTAGCGAGTCGTTTTTTCAAGATACCAAGAATTTTTTGCACCTCTGGCGACGGCATTGTGGATGACAATTGCTGAGCCTTACAAAACAGTCTCCAGTCCCTTTTCAAGTCCTGAAAATAGTCTCTCCGCAACTCCAAAAGACCTTTGGGTTCTGGACCCTGTCGATTCAGACCTAATCCGTGAATCGTAGCTTTGCCAGTTGAATTGTCATTGATTGAGTATGCGATATATTCGCGAAATCGAATGAATCGTCTCGGATTAACGGCCGACGGATCAATAAAGAGCGGTCGTTCTTTCTTGATGCTGCGGTTCTGTGGCGTCGCTCGTGTTGAAGGATTCGTGAGTGGAAACCAGTTTCTTTTATTTCGCCGATTACACATAACACAGGCAAATAGCAAATTCTCCCAGACATACGCGAGCCAAAAGTATCCCGGTTTCATCATAGTGGTATTGTTCAGATCCTGTTGACACCCTGCTTTGGGGCGAAAATGTTCAATGTCACCATCATCAACTGCACATACGATCGACTCACAAAAAGCACATTTTCCGTGCTGTGCGACTCTTAGTGAAGATTTCACATCCGGATGAGTGTAAATTAATTTATCAAACATCAATGGATTGTTTGGATCGACCTGATACTGAGCGATCAGGGCGTTGGTCGCCGATTTCGTTGCTTTACTGGTTAAAATCTTGGGAATCGTTGTTGGGCGTTTAATGCGAATCATTTTGGAATCAGACCTTCCTTTCGGATTAAGGCATCGAGATTCTTGCGAATGGTCTCCATCTCGTGGCGGTCTTGTGTGGTCTCGTGGGTTGGGAGTTCTCCAATTTCTGCTTCCAGTGCTTTCAGTCGCTTTTCATCTGCTTTTGTCAACCTTGACTTGGCGAGAATTTCGTCGCGCTCAGCAAGTTTTTTCGCGATGTGCGGCGGGCGCGCCGAGTCGAGGCCGAACAGATCGCTCGTGAGAATCTGATCGACTCGCCAGTTCCGGATGTAGTCGACATCCTTATCGATGATGACGTAATCGCCTTTACGTCGCAGGACGGCAAGGTTCGCGTTTTCGCAGGCTTGTACGATGAGCGGACTGTGGGCGGTCGCGATGAACTGCGTGTTCGGAAAGATCGCCGAGAGGCGGCTCATCAGATCGCGTTGCCATTTGGGATGCAAGTGCAAATCGATTTCGTCGACAAGGCAAATCGCCGGTTCGGCGAGGGGGTTTTTGCTCTCCGGATAGCGTTCGACCATGCGGCTAGCGAAGTCCGCGACCCACGTGGCCAGCGATTGATAGCCGTAGCCGAGTTGTCGGAACGGCACCCAACCGTAGGGCGTTTTCATCTCGACATGCGGTTTCGGTCGGAACCCCTCACCAGGGTTGAAGCGAATGTCGTCGATTTCCCAAAGGACTTGCTTCAACAGATCGACCGCGAGTTCGCGGCGGGAGCGTTGCAGATCGCGTTTGGTGTCGTTCGAGTATTCGGTCGACGAGGTGTAATCGAGAAAGAGCAGCCACTCTTCCGGATTGCGGAGCTTAGCGTTGTCTGAGAAGAGCGTGCCGGTAGGATCGTCATCGGGCGACGGTTCGAGAAACGAGAGTTCGCCGACACGACGCCCAGCACCGTATGCGACAAAAACTAACTGATCCAATGTTTTATTTGGTGGCCCTGGCCCAATCTGGGATGCAGTAGTATCCCCGAAAATCATCTTACATTCTATATCGTTAAATGAATGCTCAGAAAGTTGCGTTGATGTAGAATACCTCATATGTATTATTGTTACTTTTTTATCGCTACGAACACCAATGAAATCTTCCCAAACATTTCTCATGAAAATCCGTGGGAAAAGATCAATATCACCAGATTTGAGCATGTCGTATTCCAGCTCTGACCCCACTATTGCGTGTAGCAATGTCGTTTTTCCCACGCCATTCACACCCAAAATCACCGTCCACTGTGCAGGCTTTCCATTCCCATCAGACAAATCTAGCTTCACACGCTCGCCGAAGCATCGCACATTCTCCAACTCCAACGACAAGAAGTACGCCACGAGCGGCTTCTCGTCCGCTTTTGCTTTCGCGTGTCCGTTCTTCGTCGGTTGCTTCGCCATCTTCATCTCACATGTTCAGTAGCATTCAGCTTACCAGTGCGCATTCGGTCCCACGGGCACCGCGACTTGCGATTGTCGCACATCATACTCGCTCCAGCCGAGCGGCGGTCCGCTCTCCTCGAACGGTGCGAGTACCTCGTCGAACTCACGCAAATCCTTCAGCAACACCAGTCGCTGCTGGACCTTCTTCGGCAATCGCAACGCCTTCGTATACCACGTCGCCACCTTGCGGAATTGCACACAGCCATACTGCTCGCCGCCACGCCAATCGATGAGCCGTTTCAGATGCAATCGCATGAACGCGATCCGCTCGTGATACGTTCCGCGTGGCCCTGGGTCGCCGGTCGCCACCCAGTTGCTCAGTTGCCGGAAGAACCATGGATCGGCGAGCGCGCCGCGACCGATCGCGATGCCTTGACAGCCAGTGTCCGCGATCATGCTCGCCGCGTCGGCGATGCTCCGCACGTCGCCGTTGCCAAAGATCGGAATCCGCTGGACCGCATCCACCACGCGGCGAATACCGTCACGATTCACCTCGCCACTGAAACCCTGTTCACGAGTCCGGCCGTGGATCGTCAGGGCCGCCACGCCGATCTTTTC
The DNA here is from genome assembly GCA_037367405.1 of Ottelia alismoides. Lineage (NCBI taxonomy): Eukaryota > Viridiplantae > Streptophyta > Magnoliopsida > Alismatales > Hydrocharitaceae > Ottelia > Ottelia alismoides. The sequence continues at coordinate 37,801 of JAZKJV010007766.1, read as the reverse complement.
GAATTCGCGGGCGAAGTAGGGGGCGGTCAGGTTATCTGCGTCCCAACCGAGCCGCATCTTCACCGTGACTGGCAGCGAGACCGCGTCCACGACCTTACGAACAAGCTCGATAGTTCCGCCGGAGGTATCACACATGAGCGACGATCCGCCGCCGACTTTCACGACCTTGCGAACCGGACAGCCCATGTTAATGTCGATCATGTCACAGATGCCGCGATCTTGCAGCCATTGCGCCGCCGCCGCGAGTTCGTCGGCCTTTCCGCCGAAGATTTGCACGGAGAGCGGCCGATCTTCTGGCGACGTTGCGAGTAGATCGAGTGTCTTTTTCAGGCCTTCGAGGATTGCGCGAGCGTTGACGAGATCGGTCGTGCAGAGTCCGACGCCGCCGATTTCGCGAATGGACGTGCGGAACGGCAGGTTGGTGTAGCCGGCGAGCGGTGCGAGCGTGAATCGCGACGCCAACGTGATGCGGCCGATAGTGAGCGGCTCGCGATACTCGGCGGGCGGCGGAGGTAGTGTTTCGATGGCAGTGAGCATGGGAGAATTATACAGGCGAGCCGACCGCGTGAGTGGTCGGTGGTGGGAGTAGCTGCGATGACGGAAGATGAATGGAACGCGATCTTCGATCCGATGGATATTCTTGATTCTTTGAGTGGCGCACGAGCTGCGCCCCTTTGGAACTATGTGTGTCTCTGCCTGACTGCTCTGGACGAGCTTTCATCAGTCGAGATGTTGAATCGCCGGCTGGGTGGGACTGTGAGCGACTCAGAGTTGCAATACTTTCTCCGTATTCTAGAAACGCGAGCCCGAGCCACGTCCGGCGGTGGTTACAGCATGGGAAGGAAACCGAAAAGTATTCCCCTCTCCGCGCAACGGGCCAGGGCTGGATTAGCGGCGTTCGGTCTCGCGGCAATTGCATCTGCTCGACAGATTACCGAAGTCACACGTCATCAACTGCAACAGGATCAATGTGCATGGTTACGGTGTTTGTACCCAAATCCGTTCCGCCCGGTCGCGTTCGATCCCCGCTGGCGAACTTCCACCGCCATCGCTCTCGCGCAGGCGATGTACGACTCCCGCGACTTCGGCGCGATGCCGATCCTGGCCGATGCGCTGCAAGACGCGGGCTGCGAGGATGACGCGATTCTGAGTCATTGCCGTGGCGATGGCCCGCACGTTCGCGGGTGTTGGGTCGTCGATCTGGTGTTGGGAAAGGCGTAGAATGTCTGCAAACGAATGGACCGTTTCAGGAGGTCCCAATGTCCGTGACAAAAATCTATGCCGACGCCCTTTTGCTAACCGAAGATGAGCGAGCGGAGTTGATCGACCGATTGCTGGAATCGTTGTCAACGGATGGTCCCTCGCAGTTGGATCCGGCCTGGCGTGCCATCGTTCAACGACGTTCGGCAGAGCTGGATGCCGGAACGGTGAAGCCGATACCGTGGGACGAAGTTCGCAGTGCCACCCGAAAGGAGATCGACGAGGCTGCAAATGGTGACTTGGAAGTCATCGCAGTAGCCCATGCATCACGCGAGCCGGGCTATTGGGAAACGAGGACGGAGGAGTGACGATGACGGAAGTAGATTGGGAAAATTCCAGTAGTCCTATCGATGCATTCTCAACAGTCAGTCACAAGTCTACCGACCGTCAGCGCCGGCTATTCGCAGTAGCCTGCTGCAGGAACATTTGGCATTTGATCGACGACGAGCGTTGCCGGAACGCGGTTGAGTTGTCGGAACTTGCGGCGGACGTTCATGTCGATGAAAAATTGTTAGACAGTGTGTCGTCTCAAGCCTGGGAGGCGTTTGAAGAGGAAACGTCTAACCAAACTGAGGAGTTGGACGATCTTGCCAGAGTGCATTCCGAAAGACGTTCTTCGGCATACTATGCAACTTCCTATGCCTCGAATTCACCTTTGGTGCGAGTAGAGGATGTTTTCGAAGTCATCCAATCTTGTAGTGATGCCGTGATTTTTTCGGTGGCTGAAGGCGGCTCACAAACAGCCCTCCTCCGCGACATCTTCGGCAACCCGTTCCGCCCTGTCGCTTTCAACTCCGCGTGGCGCAGTTCCACGGCGATTGCACTCGCGCAGACGATGTACGACGCTCGTGACTTCGCCGCGATGCCGATTCTCGCGGATGCGCTGCAAGATGCAGGCTGCGAGGATGACGCGATTCTGAATCATTGTCGTGGAGATGGTCCGCACGTTCGCGGCTGTTGGGTCGTCGATCTGGTACTGAACAAATCGTGATGATCCACTGCACGCAACTAAAGGGGTGACAATGAAGGGACTCGCGTCAATTCGACTGACACCAGATGCTTGGTTGTGGTGAACTGAATTATACTATCAAGCCGCGGAAGTCAATTGCTCAAGCGATTCTATCGTGGTTCCGTGAACACTCTTTTTGCTACGCATTGCTGAATCGGACACTAAACTAACATGAGCCAACCTTAGGATCCGGACCGACACGCGGAATCTCACGCGGAACCTTCCTTGGTGCAGTCGACCATCATGAACCTCACACGCTATCTCCTCGCGATCGTTGCGATCGCTGCTTCTGCCTCCACGCTTCTCGCCGAGAACTCCCACGGCCAACGGCTTTACGTCGAGGGCTGTATCCGCTGCCACGGCAAAGACGGCGTTGGCACAAAAAAGTACCCCAAAGCGCTCGTCGGCGAGTTCTCGATCGCCCAACTCGCCGACCAAGTGCAACGCACCATGCCAGAAGACGATCCAGGGAGCCTCACGAAAGACGAGGCACTCAAAATTGCCCAATACATGCACGAGAGTTTCTATGGTATCGCGGCACAAGAACGGAATCGACCGGCGCGCGTCGAACTCGCACGGCTAACGGTCGAACAATATCGCCATGCGCTCGCCGACCTCATCACCAGCTTTCGTGGCGGCGGAAACCAATCATGGTGGGACGACAAAAAACGCGGTCTCGCCGCCGAATACTTCAAGAAGTCGAATTATCGCGAGTCGGTCCTCAAACGCGAAGACGCGGAAGTGAACTTCAATTTCGCGATGAAAGCGCCAATCGCCGACAAGGGCATGGAAGACAACGAATTCTCGATCCGCTGGAGCGGCAGTTTGCTCGCGCCGACCACGGGCGATTATCGCTTCGTCATCAAGTCCAGTCACGCCATGGTGCTATTCCTGAATACGGATTGGCGCCGACCGACGCTCGATGCGCGAGTGCAATCCGGCAGCGACAAAGAATACACGATGACGACATACCTCATCGGCGGACGCACGTATCCGATCCAGCTTGAATTCGCCAAAGGGCTAGTCGCGAATAGCAAGAAAGACAAGCCGAAACCGGCGGAGGCGTACATTCATTTACAGTGGCAACCGCCGCACGGCACCCTCGAACCGATCCCATCGCGCAACCTGTCGCCGCAATGGTCGCCGATTGGCTACATCTGCGATACGCCCTTTCCGGCCGACGATAGCAGCCGTGGCTGGGAACGCGGCACCAGTGTGAGCAAGGCCTGGGAACAAGCGACGACCGACGCCGCCATCAACGCAGCAAATGCCGTTTCGACTTCACTGAATGAGCTTGCGGGCATCAAGGACAACGACACGGCCGACAAAAAGCTCGAGAAAAGTAAAACGTTCGTGCGGAACCTCGCCAAACGTGCGTTTCGGAAACCGATCACGGATGATGTCGAAACGCTGTACGTCAATCGTCCGTTCGAAACGCTGAAGGAACCCGAACTCGCGGTGAAACGGGCGGTGCTGTTGATTCTCAAATCACCACGCTTTCTGTATCGCGAAGCGAACGGCGATCCGAACCAATACGACATCGCCGCACGCTTGGCGTTCGCAATGTGGGACTCGTTACCCGATGAAGAACTGTTGAAGGCGGCGGCGAGCGGTAAGCTGAAGACCGTCGACGAGGTGCGGCAACAGGCGTGGCGAATGGTGAACGATACACGTTTCCGTGCGAATCAGTTGCAGTTTCTGCATCACTGGCTCCGGACCGATCACGGCCGCGACGCGACGAAGGATGCGAAGAAGTTCCCAGGGTTCGACGCCGACGTGATCGCCGATCTCCGCACGTCGCTCGATCTGAGTTTGAGCGACGTGATCCAATCGGAAAAGGCTGATTTCCGGCAACTCCTTCTGAGCGAGGAAATCTACCTGAACGGTCGGCTGGCGAAGTATTACGGCGTCGATGCGCCGGTACAATCTGGGTTCACGAAGACGAAGTTCGAAGCCGACAAGCGATCCGGCGTGTTGACGCATCCGTTCATTCTCGCGACATTCGCCTACACCACCGAATCGTCGCCGATTCATCGTGGCGTGTTGTTGGCGAAGGGAATTCTGGCGACTGGTCTCAAACCGCCGCAAGACGCATTTTCCCCACTCGCCGCCGACCTGCACCCCACACTGACGACGCGCGAGCGTGTGATTCTGCAAACAAAGGGGCCGAACTGCCAGTCGTGCCATGCGGTCATCAACGAGTTGGGCTTCACGCTCGAACACTTCGACGCCGTCGGAAAGTATCGCGAGAATGACAACAACAAACCGGTCGACGCGAGGGGGAGTTACCTGACGCGCGAAGGGCAGTTACAGAAGTTCACGGGCGCGAAAGAACTGGCGAAGTATCTGGCGAATAGCAAGGATGTGCAGACTGGGTTTGTCGAGCAGATGTTCCACCACATGATTCAGCAGCCGATTCGCGCATACGGCACGACGCGATCAAACGAGTTGGTGGACGGGTTCGCGGGCGCGAGTTACAACATGAAGGCGCTCGCCGTGCAAATTGCCTCTAGCGCCGCGATGACTGGGCGGAGTAAGTAGCCGCAAGTCGTCGGTTGGGCGTTGCTGGGGTTTGCGCGAGACGCTTGAATCCAAGGTTCGCGTTGATGCTTCACCCCTCGCACTGTTTTGTCACCACATCCGTGGCTCCGTGGCCCCATTCAAGGTCGATCATCCATGCGAGTTCTCTTAACCGCGCTTGCACTGTTCCTCACGGCGACATCCACATTCGCACAGGCCGAGAAACTGTTCGCGAAGGAGAATCTCCTTGCCTGGTGCATCGTGCCGTTCGACGGCAAAAAACGCGGGCCGGAGGAGCGTGTCACGATGCTGAAACGCCTGGGGTTTCAGCACTATGCCTACGACTGGCGTGACGTGCACCTGCCGACCTTCGATGCAGAATTAGTCGCCCTCAAGCGCGAAGGCATCATGCTCGACGCGGTCTGGTTTCCGGCGACGCTCGACAAGAACGCTCAGTTTCTCCTTCAAAAACTGGAACAGCATCAGATCAAGACGCAACTCTGGGTCACAATGAACGGCGGAGCGGCCGCGAAGGATGCCGCCGAACAGCGAGCAAAAGTCGAACAGCACGCCAAAGCATTGCGGCCACTCGTCGACGCCGCGGCGAAAATCGGTTGCTCGGTTGGCTTGTACAACCACGGCAACTGGTTCGGCGAGCCGGAGAATCAACTGGCGATCATCAAAGAGTTAAATGCGAAGAACGTGGGGATTGTCTATAACTTGCATCACGGTCATCATCATCTTGAACGCGTCCCTGAACTGTTAACATTGATGACACCACATCTGTATGCTTTCAATCTCAATGGCATGATCGTTGATGGGGACAAGAAGGGCAAAAAGATTCTGGTGCTGGGTCAATGCGATCACGATTTGAAGCTCTTGAAAACGCTCATGGCGAGTTCCTATCGTGGACGCATTGGAATCATCGGTCACACGGACGACGACGCGGAGACTCGCTTGCAAGACAACCTTGACGGCCTCGCGTGGCTCACGCCGCAACTCACAGGTGCGAAACCTGGACCGAAACCTACACCTCGCACGAAAAACTAAGGACTTCCAATCATGAGTACCCCCCAGCGTCCGGCGCGTCGATCGTGGGCCGAACCGTGGAAAGTCAAGATGGTTGAGCCGATCAAGATGCTCGATCGGAGTCAGCGTGAGGTCGCGATTCGCGAAGCCGGTTACAACACGTTCCTGTTGCGGAGCGATGATGTTTACATCGACTTGCTGACCGACAGCGGTACGAGTGCGATGAGCGATTGGCAATGGGCCGGTATGATGCTCGGTGATGAGGCTTATGCCGGCAGTAAGAACTTCTATAATCTTGAAGCCGCCGTACGGCAGTATTACGGTTTCAAGCATGTCGTACCCACGCACCAGGGCCGCGGCGCCGAACACCTCCTCAGCCGCGTCACTATTAAACCTGGCGATTACATTCCAGGGAATATGTATTTTACGACCACTCGCATTCATCAAGAATTAGCAGGTGGAACCTTCGTGGATGTCATTATTGATGACGCACATGATCCCACGAAAGAGCTGGCATTCAAAGGGAATGTCGATCTCAATAAGTTTGAAGATCTAATTCGCAAAGTCGGCGCGAAGAAGATTCCGTACATCACGGTCCATGCGACGGTGAACATGGCGGGCGGTCAGCCGGTTAGCATGGCGAACATACGCGACGTGAAACAGCTTGCGGATCGTCATGGGATCAAGGTGTTTCTCGACGCGACGCGAGCCGTCGAGAATGCGTACTTCATTCAACAACGCGAACCTGGCTATGCTTCGAAGAGTGTCGCGACGATTCTGCGTGAATTCTGCTCGCACTCCGACGGTTGCACAATGAGCGGCAAGAAAGATGCGCTCGTGAATATCGGCGGCTGGCTCGCAGTGAATGACGACACGATTTTTGAGGACGCGACGAATTGGGTAGTCGTGTACGAGGGATTGCAAACCTACGGCGGCATGGCCGGTCGCGACATGGAAGCGATGGCACGTGGGATCGTCGAGAGTGTGCAGGACGACCACATTCGTGCCCGCATCGGTCAGGTCGAATACTTGGGTCAGAAGATGATCGATTGGGGGCTACCGATCGTGCGGCCGATCGGCGGACATGCGATTTATCTGGATGCGAAGCAGTTTTGCCCGCACTTAACCCAGGATCAATTTCCGGCACAAACGCTCGCCGCCGAGTTGTATGTCGATAGCGGAGTGCGAGCGATGGAACGCGGCATCGTCTCTGCCGGTCGCAACAAAGACACGGGCGATCACTACTACCCCAAACTCGAACTCGTGCGGCTCACGATACCACGCCGCGTCTACACGCAAGCGCACATGGACGTCGTTGCCGAGTCGGTCGCGGCGGTCTACGACGTGCGTGCCAAGATTCGCGGTCTGACGATGGTCCACGAGCCGAAGTATCTGCGATTCTTCCAGGCGCGTTTTGAGCCACTGCGATGAGAGGCATGTGACCTCGATGATGACCTCGATGATGACCTCGATGATGTCGGGCGTGGTGTTGCCGCATCAGCCCAATGCGTCGAGTTCTTGTTGCAAACTCGCCCAGCGGTCCTCGGCGTCTACCAGTTCCGTGGCGGTGGTGGTCATCTCGTCATAGAGTTGTTCCATTTGCTTTTCGTCGGCCACGATGTACGCCGCATCGAGAGCTTGCTTGCGTTGTTCCAGTTCCGCGATGAGTGCCTGAGTTTTTTCGATCTCGCGGCGGACAACCTCCGCCGTGCGGGTCATACGGGCCGGTGCTTTTCGCACCTCGTTGGGGAGTTTCACCTTCGTGGTTTCGCGTTCGCGTTCACCCAACTCGATCTCTTCATTCACCTTTTGTAAATACGCCGAATACTTGCCACTGTAATTCGTGACACGACCGTCGCGCACTTCGATCACGCACGTGGCCACCTGACTGGTGAAGTGGCGATCGTGGCTCGTGAAAATCACCGTGCCCTGATAGTTCTTCAACGCGTCGATCAGGGCGTCGACCGTGTCCACATCCAAGTGGTTACCAGGTTCGTCGAGGATTAACACGTTGAATTTACTCAGCAACAGCCCAGCCATCACGAGCCGCGCGCGTTCGCCCCCAGACAACACGCTGACGGTCTTGGTCACATGCGAACCCTTGAACAGAAACGAGCCGGCGACATCCAAGATTTCTTGATCTTTGGTGCCGAACGTCGCCGAGCGACGGAGATAATCGAAGACCGTTTCCTGATCGTTGAGCGCAGTGTACACATGTTGGGCATACACCCCAATCGTACAACCGTGGCCCCATCGCACTTCGCCCGCACGTGGCTTAAGCGAATCTACGATCGTTCGGAGAAACGTCGTTTTGCCCTGTCCGTTGTCGCCAACGATCGCGGCGCGCACGCCATGATCGAGTTCGAGGCGAATGTCTTCGGCAATCTGCCGATCTGAATAGCCGATCGCGAGTTCCTTGCACCGCAGGGCAATCCCCTTGCGAGGCTCGATGATTGGCGGGCGTATCCGCACGACCGGTTCTTCGCCGGTGACTTCGGTAAGTTCGAGTTTCTCCAGGGCTTTGCTCTTCGACTGGGCCAACTTCGCAGTGGCGGCACGGGCCTTGTTGCGAGCGATAAAGTCTTCGAGGTGGCGCCGCTTGGCCATGACCGCCTCGTTCGAGCGTTCGTCGTGTTCGCGGCGTTCTTGGAGGAACTGCAAGTATGCATCTACCTTGCCTGGAAACGACGTGAGCTTACCGCGAGACAGCCCCAACGTGTGGTCGCACGTAGCATTCAGGAACGCACGATCGTGCGAGACCACCAGGCAACCGCCGTCGTATTCTTTGAGGAAGTGTTCGAGCAGAATTTGCGTCCGCAGGTCGAGGAAGTTGGTTGGTTCGTCGAGCAGGAGTAGGTTTGGCTCGTGCAAGAGCAAGGCGGCGAGTTTCACGCGCGTTTGCCAACCGCCAGAGAGTTGTTGAATGGGGCCGTTAAGGTAGCTACCCTTGATTTCGAACTGGCCCGCGACCTCGCCGCAGCGCCAGGCTGGGCGCTCGCTATCGCGCATGAGAAAATCGAGTGAAGTTTCTCCTGGCAGGAACGGATCATGCTGTCGGAGGTAGCCGAGCCGTAGGTCTGGGTGGCGGATCACGTCGCCTGAATCGAGTTCTTCTTCGCCGAGAATAATCCGCAGTAGGGTACTTTTGCCCGCCCCATTCCTGCCGACAAAGCCGATTTTCACATTATCTGGGATGGTGGCTTCCGCCTCATCGAGCAGGACTTGATCGCCGTAGTGCTTGGATGCCTGAGTAATTTGCAACAGCGTAGCCATGCGGAGTGATGCCCCAAGGAAAACGGGATTATACGAACCCGTAGGGCGTCTGGGCGGGCGTGGAGCAAAAATGTGCGGCTTGAGCGGTATCGAGTAATACCATCTTGGGTCTGTTCGACCCGTTCAGGACCGGTCAACTCATGAAACCCAACGCGCCGATAACGGCTGAGATGGTGTTAATCCACGGCTTGTGCGAGAGATGTTCCGCGTATGAGAGTCGGTCACTCGCGGAGCAAGTGACCGACTCTCATACGCGGAACTGGGCCAACGGCCGGATTCAATCAATCGATCTGCTGCGGAAAGCGTTCGCCGCGACCGCCGCGATCACCACCACGGCCGCCGCGACCGCCGCGATCGTTGAACACACGCGGCGGTGGGCCAGTATGCAACAATCGCACTTCGTTGCCGTTCGCGTCGAAACACTTGACCTCCAACACATCAGGCGACGAACCAGGCAACGCTGCGTGAACGACGATCTCGACGTTTGCCTTCGTTTCCAAATCCGCGATCTCGCGACGCTTGCGATTCAAAATGTAAAACGCCGCGTCCGGATGGACCGTCACATTCACCGTCGACAACCCTGGTCCGCCGGACGACGCACGATGCGCCGCCAATCGCAAAATCCGCATCACCTCAATGCCGGTCGTTTCGCTCGTCTTCACGAAGCCCGTACCCTTGCAGTGCGAGCACTCGTTGTAAATCCGCTTTTTCAACGACGGCCGCAGACGTTGCCGCGTCATCTCGATGATGCCGAACTGCGAAATGCGCAAAATCTTCGTTCTCGCTTTGTCACGCAAGAGTGCGTCGCGCAGCGTGTCTTCGACTCGGCGACGATGCGTTTCGCTCCGCATATCGATGAAGTCATTCACGATCACGCCACCGAGGTCACGCAGCCGCAATTGCCGTGCGATCTCCTTCGCCGCAATCATGTTCATCTGGAACGCCGTTTCCTCCGCGTTGTTATCCGCTCGGAACGTGCCGCTGTTCACATCGATCGCCACCAACGCTTCGGTCTGTTCGATGATGATCGAGCCACCACGCGGCAGGTCGATGCGCTTTTGGTTGATCTTGATGATTTCGTCTTCCACTTTGAATTTGTGGAAGAGCGGCGCGACTTCGTCGTGATGCTTGATCCGGTCCGCGAACTTCGGCATGACGATCTGCAAAAACTCCGACGCGTGCTGATAGGCCTGTGCGTCGTCCACCCAAATCGTGTCGATGTCCTTCGTGAACATGTCGCGTATGGTGCGGGTGATCATGTCCGATTCGCGATAGATTTCGACTGGCGCTGGTACCTTGCGAATCCGGCGTGCGACCACCTGCCACAAGCGCAACAGATACACGAGATCGTTCTGCAACTCTTCCGCATCGCGATCGACCGCCGCCGTGCGAACGATGAACCCCACGCCTTTGGGCGGACTGAGGTCTTGCATGATGTCGCGCAAACGCCGACGCGATTCCGGATCGTCGATTTTACGCGACACGCCAATCCGTGCGAGGCTCGGCATCAACACGAGGTAACGGCCCGCAATGCTGACCTTCGTTGAGAGCGTTGGCACTTTCGTGCCGATCCCCTCCTTGATGACCTGGACGATAACTTCCTGACCGCGCTTGAAAATCTTCTCGATCGGCATCCGTGGCACATCGCGATCGCGTCCGCCGCGTGGCGGACCGCCGAATGACCGTGTCGGACGTGGACCACGATCGCCGCGATCGCCGCGATCGCCGCGATCATTGCGATCTCCACGGTCACGATCGCCGCGTCCTCCACGACCGCCTCCGCGACGCTCGCGCTTCTCGTCACTGCCGACATACTCACCGTCTTCAGTGTCGTTGAAGCCGCGACCGATCTGCATCTCCGGTTCGACGATCACGGTATCCGTTGCCGCACCGTCGGCATCCCCTTCGTCCTCGACCACGATGACCGATTCCGGCTCTGAATTGGTCGTGTCGGTAAAGCGGTCGTTGGGGCCGTCCGGATCGAATCCGCCGATGCTATCGAAAAACGGCTGAATTTCTGGTTCATCGCCAGGTGTGGTACGGCGCTCGGCCGAGGGCATCGCGAGGGTCGGTGGTTCGTCGTCGCCGTCGTCTTTTTTCTTGGTGCGGCGCGTGCGAGGCTTCTTGACCGGTTCGTCCCCCTCCGGCGTCGGCTCTTCGGCTTTGGGTTTGGCCTTGCGTGTCGTGCGTGGCTTTTTCACCTTCTCTTCGACCGGAGCGGTTTCCAATACATCTTCCACAACGTCCGCCGTTGTCACTTCGCCAGTGATTTCGCTACTCGCTTCGCCGCCCACATCGGTTGAGACTTCGAGGTCAACCACTTCGTCATCGAGCAGACCCGCTCCGAAACCGTCGTCGTCGCCGTCGTCGACAACTTCAAAGCCCGCAGGCGGCATTGGTGGTGTGCTTTCGAGAATTTCAGCGGCTGTTGCGATCGGTGGTTCAACAGGCATCGTTTTCGGAATTGGTGACGCTTTCGGAGTTGGTGACGCTTTCGGAGTTGGTGACGCGTCATCCTCGAGCAGGCCAGCGCCAAATCCATCTTCCGGCTCATCGGTCCACGTTCGCGAAGGCGTGATGGCGATCGGCTCGCGTTCAGGTGCGAGTTCCGACTCGCGTTCGAATTCGCTCACAGGCTTGTCGTACGTCTGATCTTGCGGTTCAAATGCCCGAGTGTATTCAACAGGCAACGGCGGTGGAATATCGCTCGGCGGAACGGAGATGCCGTCGAGACCGATACCGAAACTGCTATCTTCAAAGACTTCTGGCTGGACGGCGGGCGCGGCGGAGCGTTCGTCGCGGCGAGGTTCACGACGTTCATCACGACGTTCATCACGACGACCACGACGGTCTCCGCGATCACCGCGATCACCGCGTCCTCCACGGGCGCCGCGATCGCCTCGCCCAGGACGATCGACGCCGTATTCTTCGTCCTGCGCTGCTTCGAGTTCTTCGAGCGCATCTTTCGGCAAGAGGTGTTTGTAATAGGCCAAATCGACGTCCGACACGTGCAAGAAGCCGTTGCGCCCGCCACCAAAGTCGACGAATGCCGCTTGAATACTCGGTTCGATGTTGACGATCTTGCCCTTATAGATGTTGCCGACGTAAGTTTCTTGATTCGCGCGTTCGACGTACAAATCCTCGAGTACGCCGTCCTCCAGAATCGCGATGCGGCACTCTTCTGGTTGTGCCGCGTTGATGAGCATCTCTTTCTTCATTCGTATCCTCGATGAATCGATGGTCAAAGCGAGTTCGACCACGTGTGTATGAAAGATCGCCGCGATGCGAACATTCCGTATCGCGGCGATCGTGTGTTATTCGACAACCGGTCCATTGGGCGAACCGCCCCAGGTCGGCTCTGTCGAGGGTTCGTCGCCGATCGGCACCGCACCGATCGGCAGATTCAACGGCAGCGTCTCGGCGGGTCCGTCTGGCGGACCGTCGAGGCTGTCGTGTGTTTCGTGAGTCACTTCGTCGTGAAGTTCTAATTGCGTGCGTTCGAGAATCGCGCCGTCATCCCACACGTCATGAATGCCGAGTAATCGCAAGAGTTCGTCGGCGCGTGCCGAACCGGTTCCCGTGACCCAGATATCCGCTTCAAGCGCGCCGTCGACGATAAGCAGATTGCGGAGATACGGCCGAATGTTGACGCGACGAGGTTTCGGTTTGTAGCGTTCGACCCAGACTTTTTCGTTCGTCAAGAGTTCAGTCGCGGCCGCGTGGGTCGCGGCATGGCGGTCGGCTGGAAGCGGCAAGCGATACACCATTCGCCGTGGAAATGCCGAGGCTTTCATCGGCACGACTTTCACACTCGTGAACGTCCAACCGATCGGCGCTTGTCGTTGCAGCGCCGCAAGAACTGCGTCTTCATCACGCGGTTCGGTCAGTTCGAGTTCGACAACTTCGTTACGGCCGGCAATGCCGAGTGACAGAGATAACGCGAAGACGAAACGAGGGGTGGGGTGAAAACCTTCGGTGCGTTTGAAGGGTAGTTCGGCGCGTCGCAACATACGCTCGGCACACCGCATCAAATCGTGGTGGCTGAGCAGCCGCAACTCGCCGGACTTCTCGAATCGGAAACGAAATTTCTCGCCGACCATCGGTTGTGGGCAGTTTCGCGCGAACGCGAAACCTTACCCCCTCTGGCCGCCCTCCCCAACAGGAGACGCGCCGAGGCACCGTAGCCGGTCGATGTGTGGGCGAACTGGGAAGTTCGCACACAGCCACCGAGAGGGTTGGCGGAGTGGCCTCATTGTCGTCTGAACCCAGGCTCAACCTGACTCAGCCGATCAATCGCGGTTAAACGCGCGGTTAATCGGCGGTGTCAGGGAGGAAGCGGCGTAGTTGTTCGCGTAAAAACGTGGTGATTTCGCGCGCATTGTCACGGAGCAGTGCGTCACGGGCCACCCGTTCCGTCTCCGAGACACTGAGCGCTCGGATGACGTGTTTGATCTCCGGAATTTTGCGAGGCGTCGCGGACAGGTGTCGAATCCCCAGGCCGATCAGCAAGGGGACGTACATCGGTTCGCCACTCATCTCGCCGCAGACGTCGACTTCAATCCCAGCTTTCTTTCCGGCCTCAGCAACCATGCGAATGAGACGCAAGACGGCCGGATCGGAAGCGGTGTAAAGATTGGCGACGGCTTCGTTGTTCCGATCGGCGGCGAGGGTGTATTGCACGAGGTCGTTCGTTCCGATTGAAAAGAACTTGACCTTCTTCGCCAATTCATCAGCCATCACGGCCGCCGACGGTACTTCGATCATCGTACCAACTGGCAGCCCACTTTTGTAGTCGATTCTCGACTCGGCCAAATCTTCTTCCACGTCGCGTAACAGACTGTAACACTGCTGCAGTTCGCTGACGGTACTGACCATCGGAAACATGATCCGCACATCGCCCAACACACTCGCACGGAGGATCGCCCGTAGCTGCGTCTTGAAAAGAGGCTTGTTTTTCAGGCAAAATCGCACGCTACGCAAGCCGAGAAAGGGATTCTTTTCCGGCGGTCCGCCTGTGGCGTCGTGGAACTTATCCGCCCCCAAATCGAGTGTGCGAATAATGACCGGCCGGTTCGGACCGAGTGTGCGGAGCACTTCGCAATAGGCTTGATAATGCTCGTCTTCGGTCGGATCGGTCGATTTATTCAGGTACAAAAATTCTGTGCGATACAACCCCACACCGCCGGCGCCGCGGTCGAGGCACGTTTGCGCTTCGGATGGGAATTCGATGTTCCCTAGCAAGTGAATCGTCACGCCGTCTTTCGTGACCGCGTCGTCGTGGCGGGTCGCTTCGTATCGGTTTTCGACTTTGCGATTCGTGCGCCGCAGTTCTTCGTAGTAGGCGAGTGTTTCATCATCCGGATCGATGATGAGCGTCCCCTGGTAGCCATCGACAATGACGATGTCACCGCCCGAGACATCCGTGAGGAAGCGATCGACGCCGACGACCGCCGGAATGTTCAGCGCGCCCGCCAGAATGACCGTGTGACTGGTCGGTCCGCCGCTTTCGGTCGCGAACGCTTGGATCGTCGCCGTGTTGAAGAGCGCCGTTTGGCTCGGAGTGAGATCGTGAGCGAGGACGATCACGGGCTGGTTCAGATTCTCCAGCGTCGAGCCTGGACCTTCGACGAGGTGGTGGAGGAGTTGGCGTTCGAGGTCGATGAGATCGCTGCGGAAGCGTTTCGCGAACTCGTTTCCGCTCTCATCGAGGCTCTTGACACGTTGGCGGATGTGGCGACTAATCGCGTATTCGGCGGAGTATGATTCCGCACGAATGAGCATTTCGATATCGAAGCGCAACGTCTGATCCATGAGGAGCATCGCGTGCGATTCGAAAATTTTGCCGATTTCCTTGCCGTGTTTGGCCGCCATGTCTTGGCTACGCTGCCGTGCAGTATCGCTGGCGCGTTGAATGGCGACGCGGAGGCGTTCGAGTTCGAGCGAGATGGCTTCGTAGGCGACGTGCCGACGCGGAATACGCACGCCTTCGGTGTCGAGAATCAGCGCAGGGCCGATCGCGACGCCAGGCGAAGCAGGGATACCGTGCCGGGTTTCCATAGGGCGTTTGTGTGGTCCTCATTCCGAACGATTCGAAGTCGCTGTCCTGAAATACTCGCCGCAATGTCGCGGTGGTGCGGCACGCTGTCACGGTTTTCGGCCCAGACAAGAGCCGGAAACTCAATGCCGGAAACTCAATCCGGATCGCCTGGCGATTGGAGGATGTCCGCGAGGCGATCGATCATCTCGCACGGTTCGCAGCCGTCGATTTCGACGGTTAATTCCGTACCAGGGGCCGCACACAGACCGATCAAATCCCAGAGGCTTTTCCCGTTCGCACGGCGATCGCCATTCCACACGAAGACATCACCCACGACATTGCCCGCAAGTATCGCGAACGTTGTCGCGGGTCGCATATGCAAACCCATCGGATTCACCACGATCACCGTCCGCCGCAGCGTTGTGAGGGCTGGGGTCATGGGGCACCCCCTTGCTTACTCAACAGTTCCCAAATCTGGTCGCGGGTTTCCGCAGCGATGATCGCTTTCACAAGCGTTTCGTCGCGGAAGGTCGTGACAACGCTTTCCAGGGCACGGAGGTGTTCGCCAGGGCGGTCTGGCGGTGACACGATGAGCGTGAGCAAGTGGACTGGCTCGCCATCGACGCTCTCGAAGCCGATACCGCCGCGGGCCACGCCGAGCGCGCCGATGAGTTGCGTGACGGCCGGATGCCGCGAGTGCGGAATCGCGATGTTCTTGCCGATGCCCGTGGTACCGAGTTGTTCTCGGCGCAGGATCGCGCGCACGACGTCCGGAATATCGGCTGGCGTGATTTGCCCAGCGATTTGTAGCGCGGTCACGAGTTCATGGATGGCCGCATCACGGCTGGTCGCCTGAAAGTCGGAGCCAGCAATGATTGCCTCGCGACAGACAAAATTCGTCAACGCCATCGAGCCAGTCCTCATTCGCGAACGCACTCGCCCGCCACCTTGCTCGAACCTCTGCAATCCAGTATCGAGCGAAGTCACGAGTTAGTGCTTGATTCCCTCCGGACCGCCGTGGGAGGGATTGCGACGGTGGTCCTGAAGCTTTTCTTTATAGTGTTTCACTTGCTGTTTCATTTTGTCGATGGCTGCCGTGACGGCGATGAAAATGTCCTCCGCCTCCGCGTGGGCCACAAAATCGTGTTTGTGTTCGGCGTTGAGCAGAATTTCTGCTTTCTTCTGCTCGCCTCGCATATCAATGGTAACTTCGATTTGCGAGACGCGTTCGAAGTAGTGCAATAGCTTTTCGGCTTTTTCACGAATCCGTGCTTGTTGTTCCTCATTGAGGTGCCCATGTCGGGCCGACACCTTCACTTGCACAGCGATTGTCCTTTCAGCGTGGTGGGCGAGTGACCAGACTAATTGCCCCATCATACTTCGTGATTGTATCGTGAAGACGAAATCCATCAACGAATCGCGACGAACGGTTCTTGCGTGGGTAGGGTTGTCGTGGAATTACGCACAAAACGCGGATTTCACCGCGGTCCGGCACGGGCGGTCGTCTTGACTTCATTACTTGCCGGCGACTTCTAGCTGATCGAGTCGTATTTCCCCAGCGAACTCACGCTCTTGCTTCGGCGTCTCGCTCTGTTAGAATGAGCGTCGAAGCGGGATTGGTATATCGGTTGTGCCCAGCCTTCCCAAGGCTGTGAGACGGGTTCGACTCCCGTATCCCGCTCTAATAAACACTTACATACCAAGCACTTGCGACAGGTTATCAGTAAACCTTCGCCGAAGCCGTCAAATATGTCGAAAAGTGGGTTCGCCTAGACCGGCCAACGATGTGCGGTTGTGCACGGCGTCCACGCGCAACTCACTGTCCGAGACTTCCGATCGCCCAAAAGGGGATCGCTTCACTCAACGGCTTCCGCTCGTCGTCACTTGGTTGCCCGGCAAGAAGCGACCCACACTGCCGCCACCTTCCCACCCACCTTCGCACACTCGTCCAGATACTACCGCAGCCTGTAAGCGGCGGCATGGAGAAACAACGTCGATCCTCGCAAAGCGGCTATCGCTTATGGCTGCAACGTGGACACGCTGCTGAAGCACTCTGTGGCAATTGACGAACAGGCGGCGACCGACGAGGTTTTCGCGAAGATGAGCCTGAAGAACGGCGATTGAGCCTGACTGATGGTAACCCCCGTAACGACTTGGGCGGCCCGGGGTGTCGGTAGTGAGCAGCGATCAGAGACCGAGCAGATTCTTTAGTTTATCAAGCGCCGCCACCGCGGCAACCGCAGTCGGCACAGACTTCACCACGCCGTTGACCATGTTCCAAAGACCGGAGACGATGTTGACATTCTTCTTGTCGCCCTTCTTCAGTTCTTCGGTGAGCTTGTCGAACTGCTCGATCACCATGGGTTTCATGGCGGGGTCGACGTCCGACTTCTCGATCGCCTCGCGGGCCTCGACCAGCGCGGTCTGGACGGCGGCGTTGATCGAGGCGCCGCTCTGGTTGAGGTCTTGGGAAAACACGTTGATGTCGCGGATCTTCTGCTCGCCGGTCGCGTTCACGCCCGTCATGTTGCCGCCCGCCGTCTGCGTGACGTTGGTTCCGCCGGGGTTGTTGTTCTGCACGCTTGGTCCTCCCGAGTAATGCTGAATGAGTTGGTTCAGCGGGATGTTCGCTTCAAAAAGGAGCAGCGCAACACGGGCAGCATCCGGCCCGAGTAGCCCCTTAGCTTGAGTGTAAAGAGCGATGCGCACTTCGGATGACGAGTTCGCGTTCATCCGGAGCTGAAGGTGGAGCGTCTCCAGCACCTCAACCTCCTCGGGAGTAATGCCGCCTTTCCTACGCGGCATCTGCGGGCTCCCAGCGGAACCCGCTCACCAGATCGCTCTCACTACGGGGGATGAGATGGCTGGCGTCACGCGACCACAGCTCTTCTGGGATCTTGTCGGGCTCGTCGTAATCACCCTCTAGCAGATCTCCATCCGGGGAACGCATGCGGTAAGACATCGCCAGCATGCCGCTCTCGACCATCGCGTTGACCGCGAGCACGAGTTTCAGCCGATCGACCGGCTTGAGGGCGCGCAGCAGCACGGACAACTCGACGTACTGCTTACGCCAGTTGGAGGTGAACCACCGCTGGAGCGCTTGCCATTCGGCAGCGTACTCCGGGTAGTCAGCCAGCAAATGCTCGAAGTTTATCGGTGACATAGTTGACCGCGCGTTCGGTAGTCTGTGCCCGGATCACCAGTTCGTTTGTGCCGCGGGAACCGGCATACGTTCGCAGATTGCCCTCCAGTGCGCCCCCCGATCCTGCCGCGATCCAGTTCATGACGAGGCGGTCACACTGGCCGCCGTCGTCCAGAAGCTGATGAATCGTTCTCAGCCGCGTCGGGTTCGTGTCGATCGGCTCGTGCTCCGTGTATGGAGTGTACCGCACATTCCCCTCGCCGGAGTCCTTCAGGTTCACGAGGCCGAGTTGGTAGATGTCCGTATGGTCCTGACACTCCCTCAGCATCTTCTGTAGCACGTCTCTCAAATCCCAGAGCTCGAATTCCTCCTGCTGAGCGATCGGCTTCAGCCTCGCCCAGAGGGCGTTGATGTCGAGCTTGAACCGCGGCAGCCGCCCTGCAAGTTCGACCCGCATCTCGAGCAGGGGGTGATCTGGGTCCGAGTTCCAGCGGGCGATGCAAACCGACTCGATCACCTTGCGCTCGAAGATGACCGCGTACTCGTTCTTCTTGAGCTTCAGGGCGAACTGCACCTCGTCGCCTTCGAGGTGCTGCTTCTGAACCTTGCTCTCCTGAAAAGTATAAACCTTGAGAATCCAGTCCTTGCTCTTACCGGAGTACGGCGTCCGGAAGTCCACTATCTCCCAGCCGTCCCTCAGGCGAGGGAGCAGGGGGAAGGACATCTTCTTGCGCCATTCCTCCCCGAACAACCGACGCCCGACATCTTCCGGCTCGTCCAGAAGCTTCCGCACAGCCTCGGTTTTGGGCGTGTAGTAGAGGATCGTCTGCGCCCCGTTCTCCTCTCCCTCTTGGAGAAGGGAGAAGACCTGCTCGCGGGTGACGCACTTCTGGCTGAACGCGTTCTTGAGGTGATCCACCAACTCGTTGGCGTTTCCACTGGTGCCGAAATCGCCAGGCTGATCTTCCTTCGCTCTCGTCAGGAGGGCCTTAACGGAATCGGAATTCACCTTGTCGAGCACGCGTTCAAAAAGGTCTTGCGTTTTCGACTCCTCCGTCCCGTCCGTCAGCGGCTCCATCTGCGGTCTCCTGTCGTCATGTGGCGGGTCAGGGATGAGATGCCGCGGAAACGATTCTGTTCACCCGTTCAGATAAATTCTACGGACGTAGCGTACTGTCCGCGACGTGGGTTGCACTAGCCGTGCCATGCACGCGGCTGTTTATCTCGGCGTATTGTAATTCTAGGCTGCAGCGAAGTCCGCCGCAAGACCCTACCTCCGTAGACGAGAGGCGCATGTTCAAGCCCAGTCCGGACAGTCGAGTTGAACAGCGGGCAAAACAGGAGAACGCCAAGTGGCGGTGTGGCTGATAAGTTCCGCCAAGGTTCGTCGAGTCGCTATTCTGACGATCGGCAAATAAAGAAGCCCTCGCAACTAATTGTATTGCAAGGGCTTCTGGAGTTACCCGGCCTGGATTCGAACCAGGACAAAGAGAACCAAAATCTCTTGTGCTACCGTTACACTACCGGGTAAGGCGAAGGACGTTATAGCAACTCGACAACACCCCCTCAAGACCCACTCAGAAAGTTACTCTCACTTTCGCTTTTCGTCGTGTCGCAATCGCCAACCAGAAACGCCAACTGCTCAAACTGCACCGCCAAATCCACCGATACCACACGCACTTGCGACGGCGTTCGTAACATCAGCGGTGCGAAACTCAATAATCCCTTCACGCCTGCGCCCACAAGTATATCCGCTACCGATTGTGCCGATTCCGACGGCACTGTAATCACCCCCAACTCCGCATGCATCGCCGAGACCGCTTGCGGTAACTCGCGTATACTCTGGACGGGTAATCCCTCCACCTCCGAACCGATCTTCTCGTCCGCCGAATCGAACAACCCCACGATCGTAAACCCTTGATCGCGAAAGCCTCGATACTTCAACAACGCTCGTGCCAAATTCCCCACACCTACCAACACCGCACGCCACTCACGATCGATCCCCAGCGTGCGACGGATCATCGTAGTTAACGCACACGAGTCGTATCCCACGCCACGTTGGCCCAAATGGCCGATCGCTGCTAAATCGCGACGCACCTGAGCATCGCTCACACCAACTGACGCGGCAAGTTGAGAACTCGATACGGTCCCCAACCCTGATAACGCAGACAAGCAGCGCAAATACTGGCTCAGGCGCAAGGCCGCCGCACGTGATAGACCGCCACTGCCTTCGCTCAGTTCCTTCTCGCTCACCACGCCATCCTCAGATTCCGCATTCCTTCACCCTAAACGCCGTCCCCCATTCGGTCAACTCGCTCAACTCGCTCAACTCGGCCGACCGAGTCGATTCACTGCAAATCCCACTGCACAGGGATTCGAATTTCGCCTCGATCGTGGACCACGTGTAACTCCGCACGGCCACTCGTTCCAGCCTTCACAGGATCCACACTCACACGTAGTGTCGCATTCACGCCGTTCGCCCAGGTCACACGCACGCCAGCAGTTGCGCAAGTGGCCGATGCGATCGTCAGCGCCGCACGATCGGCGCGGCGCAATTGCACGAGTCCGACACCGTTCGAGCCAAGCGATAAGTTCAGCAGACTTGGCGAGGCCACGACGGAGTCCGGCGAGTGTTTCACGATCCGAACCGGAACTCGTAGTTCGGAATACTCTGGATCGGATGTCGATATCACAATGAATTCGTCGTGTGTACCTGTCGGCAACCCCTCGGCGATCGTGACGGTGAATCGCGTGGCGTGGCGTGTTTCATGCTGGGTGTTGATGGTGAGATGCGGACTCGTGGATTGTACGGCGATGATCGTGAGCGGATCGCGGCGAGAGTCAGTCAACGTCACATCTGTCGTCGCAGTTGTCGCCGTAGAAATCGAGAGCATCGGCGGCGAAAGGGTGAGTTCGCGTTGAAGTTTGGCGGTCAGACGCAATTCAAGACTCTGAATCGGCTCATTCGCAGCCTGATACTTCACTTCGGTTCGCCATGTTTGTTCACCGGCCGGTTGTGTAAGCGTGTTGATGGTCACAATGATGTCTGTCGACTCGCCGACTGCGAGCGTGGTTTTCGAAGCGGTCCGCCGCAGACATCCACACGTCGAATCGAGGCTCGTAATCACGATTGGTGTGTTAGCGGTATTTCGAAGCGTAAAACGCCGAGTCAGTAGCGGACCAGCCTTGACATCACCCATCTCGATGACGGTTTTGTCGGCGGTAAGAGCCGAAGACGTCGAAGGAGGCACGGCTAGAACCCACGCCAGCACGAAAATCGTATTCATGACTGCGGTCGTAACGTCCGTGCGGAATCTCAACAAGATCAACCAGTACCAAATGAGTTACAGGTGACCAGTTTCAGGCTTCGCGTTTCTGTCTCCAGGGCCATGATTTCTGCTTCCGCTCACCTGACTCGGAAATCTCTGGTACGATATTGCCATGAAAAGTATGACGAACGGCGATGATCGGCCGTGGATCGAACCAGAGTTCGCGGACCCTGATGGCCTCGTCGGCGTCGGCGGCGATTTGTCCGCAGCGACGCTGGTGAAGGCGTACACAGATGGCGTCTTTCCGTGGTTCAACGAAGGAGATCCGATCCTCTGGTGGTCGCCGGATCCGCGCGCGATTATCGAACTCGATGGATTACACATCTCACGCAGCCTGGCTCGCACGCTGCGGAAAGGCCGGTTCCAAGTCACGGTCAACCAGTGTTTCGAGCGTGTGATGCGCGCGTGTGGGGAGTGTCGAGATGAAGGGACGTGGGTGACGGACACGATGGTCCACGCCTACGTCACACTGCATCGACTCGGCTTCGCCCATAGTTTGGAAACCTGGGTCGATGGTGAACTCGCCGGTGGAATCTACGGTGTCGCAATCGGTCGACTCTTTGCCGCCGAGTCGATGTTTTACCGCATCACGGATGGTTCAAAAGTCGCGCTCGCGAAACTTGTGGAACGCTTACGGAACCACGGCTACGAACTCCTGGACGTACAGATGACAACCGACCACACGGAACGCATGGGAGCGATCGAAATTCCTCGTGCGGATTACCTCGTGCGCCTGCGTGATGCCACGATGAAATCCGCACGGTTTGCGTAACTCGCTCGCGTCATTTGCCCAATCGATTCAAGACGTTTTTGGTGATCCGTGTCACGTGGGGATCGTCGCCGCGAAGGCCGTGACTCCAATCGGTCGTGCCAACTGTCACAACAGTTCCCCCTCGCGTGTAACAGCCGATCACCGCCTGACCCGTGCGGCCCTTGGTCCACTTCTCATACCACTCGCAATCATCCGGATGCCAACGTGCAGGTGCGGTGGCGAGGACTTCGAACGTCTTCGGCGTGCCGTCGGTGTGCGTGGGGTAGGGCAATCCGTCTTTCCACATCAGTTCACAGCCGTCGCACTCATAGCCTACAATTTTGTATTTCGGAAGATTCGCACCAAACGACGCGCCGACGGCGAGTTGTGTACCCTCGAATAACCAGTGTTGCGGACGATACACCGTGAAGGTTCCAGGCCCATCCATGAATTGGCCGTGACTACGATGATAACCGCCCCATAAAAAGCCGACGCCAGTGAGTTGATTTTCCGGCCGATTCACCAGGTAGTGACTCCACAGCGTCGATAACAAGCGATGCTCGCCGGTTTTGTACAGTGGATCGTCGCCAAACGATTGTTTGTAACACGCGAGCGCGCGGCCGTTCTCTTCGCTCCGCACCTGCCAACAACAGGTGTTGCCACTGAAGAATGCCACATTCCCCCCACGACCGATGTACGCCTCAACAGCATCACGCATCGGCGTGGACCAATACTCATCGTGCCCAACACTCAGAACGAGTTTGTAATGTTGCAACATTTCTGGATAAAACTCTAAATCGGAATTCGCACAGACATCGAGTCGATATCCACTTCGTTCCGCCCAGGAAATGAACGGTCCTTCCCAGTTATTGAATTGTGACGATTGCGGACGGTTAAAGGAGACACGACGACCTTGCACTTTGTGTCGGCCATGGTAGGCATACAGACTGTACCCTCCCCAATTGGTGTAAGCGTTGTAAGTATTCGTGGCGAGTTGTAGTAGGATTTTCGTCTGTGTGCCTGGCTCGCGTGGGCGGATGATGAAATAGACCTCGGAACTCGGTTTCGACTCGCCGCGACTCGTGAGCCGTGCGGTGTAGTAGCCGCTACGCCAATCTGGGATGACGTGTTCGAATGTCGAGGGCCAACGGCAGCCGTGCGACGACGCATCGAGCGGTATCTCGCGTTCGCTCGCTGGCAAGTTCTCCTGCCGGAAGACAACCTCACGAGTCGCACCGTGGCGTGCGATCTCCAGATCGAACCGACTCGCCGACGCGATGTGGAGTTTCAGCGTATCGCCAGGCCGGTAGCTAACCGCACTCGCATAACCTTCCGGTTTCGGTGAACGTGGTGCTGGTGGCTGCGCGGCGAGTGTTGTTGGTGCGAGTGCGGCGAACGCCAAGGCCGAACGGCGTGTGAGTTTGTGGGGATGGGACATGAGAGGGTGATCTCGAGTTTGGAGGACGTTCAAGTTGTTGTAGTCGTGCAGGCGGACTCGATTCGGCTTGCCCACGTCGGGCGCGGCGATTCCCAACTCACTCGCCGGCCATGTTGTGGGTGGGTGAGCGTGAGTTGCCAAGCGTGGAGCATCAACGGCGAATCGTCGAGTGCGAGCGTTTGCTGTTCGCCGAACTGTTGGCCCGTGCGGTACATCGGATCCCCCACGATCGGAAATCCGAGATGCCACAAGTGAATCCGAATCTGATTCGTGCGTCCAGTTCGTGGTGTCGCCAACACCAACGCCGTGCCGTCGGTATCGCGTGACAACACCTCGAACTCGGTCAACGACGGCAACCCCTCGACGTTGTCGACGCAGCGAGTGCCCATTGGGCCGGTCAGTTTCGAGATCGGCGCTTCGCACACAAACCGTGGTGTCGATGGGTGGCCGATCACGCGTGCGAGATAACGCTTTTCAACTTCGCCGCGTTCGAACTGGCCCTGCACCGCCTTTGCGAAGGTTTGTGTTCGTGTGAAGACGGCCAGACCGGACGTGTTTGCATCCAATCGATGGGCAGGCCGAGGCTTCTGGGGGGCATACGCCTCGCACAGCATCCAATGCAGCGTATTCCGTCGATACCGTCCGCTCGGATGCATCGGCAACGGAGCCGGTTTGTTCACCACGATCAACGCCGTGTCTTCGTCCAGAATCGTAATGTCAGCATTCACATCCGGTTCGACTTCGAGTCGTTCTCGAGTGTAATACCGCTCACCTGGCTGAACACAGTGGGATGCAGAAACGGCGTCGTGATTCGCGTCGACGATGTTGCCAGCAGAGCACATGGCTTCCCAACTTGCTCGTGCCACGTGGGGGAAGACGTTGCACAAAAACTCCAGAATTGTGAACCCAGCGTGACGTGCGTGGATGCGGAGCGGACGATAGTTGTCTTCCGGCGTGCGACCAGGCAGCGGCGTAGCGATCGAGCGCAATCGTTCGCGGTGCGTCGCCAAGTCGCGTTGGCGTTGTTGCTCGGGCGAGCGATAACACCGCGGACACGACACACCTTCAATCATTGTTGGATCGGCGAGTTCCTCGGGTGTCAACAGGCTCTGGCAGACGTAGCACAGACCGTGACCGGACTCGTTCAAATCCGCAGCGAGACCGACACGCTTGTCGAAGACAAAACAATCGCCCTCGAAATGCTCGCGGCCGCACTCCTCGAAGTATTTCAAAATGCCGCCGTCGAGTTGGTAGACATCCGCAAAGCCCTGATCGATCAAATACGGCGCCGCTTTCTCGCACCGAATACCGCCCGTGCAAAACGTCACGATCGGCGCCGATGGCGAGGGGCGCGGCAGATTCTGAACGGCATCCGGAAAGTCGCGGAAGTGGGCGATGCCGATCGCTTGAGCACCGCGGAACGTGCCGAGATCAACTTCAAAGTTATTCCGCGTATCGAGGAGCGTAATCGGTCGCCCTTCGTCGAGCCACTGCTTGAGTTCACGGGCGCTCAGTCGCGGTGCGGGTCGGTGAATCGGATCGATCGTCGATACGCCAAACGCGATGATTTCCTTCTTGATCTTCACCAGCATCCGCGTGAATGGTTGCTCCTGGCTGATGCTGACCTTGGCCTCGAGTGACTCCAGACCTGGCACGGCTCGCAACATTGTGAGCAGTTGCTCAATCGGCTCGGCATCGCCCGCGACGAACAGGTTAATACCTTCGGTGCTGAGCAGGATCGTACCGCGAAGTTGCCACGCATCGCACGCGGCGCGGAGGCGATCACGCAAGGCTTTCAGGTCTTGCAGTTGTGCAAACCGATACGCCGAGATATTTGTGACCGACCCGTATCCGTTCACAGGCCGATGGGAACGGTTGTTCATTAAGATCGCACTCGAGAGTCCAGGTAGTGGCCAGCAATTGGGGTGTGGGCGGATGCGCGAAGTGGGCAATTACGCTTGCCGACACGACCTCTAACACATTCCGCTTTGGATGTCGACACGGTTGCACCTCGTTCAAGAGGGTCTCCACAAACCGACCGCCGCTCGCGCTCTGTGTCCTAAAACCGAGTTTCCGCCACATCACGGCTATACACAATGCTCGCTCGCATTGCTCGTCGGCTGCACATCTGGCGTCGATATGAACGTCAACTGTCAGACGCGATGCTCGCATTATACACCGCGAGAGAATCGGTCCTACAGACACCTCTGGCACGCTGCCGGACCAGCGAACGCGCGTTCGTTCACTGCAACACGAACAGGCCAATCGCTAGTGTTGATACTCGGTGACGAGTGTTCGAATCTTCGACAATTCCGACAGTTGCTGAGGTGCGGCTGAGAGCGACGCCAGCAAGTTCGCGACCATACATACGGCAAACGCGATTCATCTGGAGAGTGAGTAAACGCGGACGACCTGCCCCTATGAATACAGCATGAAGCTGACATCAGAGATTCGATCCCATATTCTGGCACGCCTCAACGGTTGTTTCCTGGGCGAGCCACATGTCAACACCCTGCGTGGTGGCCGAAGGGAAGCTCTGCGAGTTCTGTTCGATTACGATGTGTCGACTTACGGCCGAACACGGAACTACCTCAATGGTGTCGTGTCGCGGTTGTCACCATACTTACGGCACGGCATGCTCTCGCTGACAGAAGTGGCAGATCATGTTCGCGCACGCCACGCCCATCAGCGAGAACAGATCGAAGATTTTCTGCGTCAACTCGCGTGGCGAGACTTCTTCGAGAAAGTACTCACGTGGCACGGTCGCGGCATTCACGAAGACCTCGAAATGCCGAAACACTCCAGCGAGCGAACGTCGCGGATGCCATTGAATGTCCTTCAGGGGGATACAGGGTTGCCGTGCGTCGATGGCTGGCTACACGAGTTATTCGCCGAGGGCTATCTCCATAATCACGCTCGGTTATGGTTCGCGGCATACCTCTGCCACTTCCGCGGCGTGCGTTGGCAACTCGGCGCCAAACTCTTTCGGCAGTACCTGTACGATGGTGACCTGGCGAGCAACTCATCAAGTTGGCAATGGGTCGAAAGCACGTTCTCCAGCAAGCCATACTTCATGAACAAGGAAAACATCCGCACGTTTAGCGCGGATCGATGGTGCCGCGATTGCCGAGCGAAATGCCCATTCGACGCAAGTTATCCGACGCTGCAGCAGCGTCTGTTTGAGAATCGTGGATCCACGGAGTTGCCGGCGTCTGACGTGGACACGACTCCCACTGTCGTAGGTCCATCGTGTCGTGCGTCGATCGCGTCAGGCACTTCGAACGATCTTGTCTGGCTGCACGACGCGGCCCTTTCGTGGGATGATCCCGCGTTGAAGGCCAATCCCAACGCTGCCGTGACGTTCGTATTCGATGAGCCGAGTTTGCGTGCCGAGCCGTGGGCGTATCACCGGCTCGCGTTCATCCTTGATGGCATCGCGGATGTTTTTGAATCTGTGCCGAATGTGAGCCAATCGATACGCGTCGGTGGGTTGGTGCAGGAACTCTTGGATGAAGCCGCAACCCTTGGAGCCAAGACGATTCACATCACGGAGCATCCGAATAGTTGGGTCGTTGAGACGATTGAAGCATTGCAACAACATGTTGCTGTGCGGGTTCACCCGCGACCGACATTTGCGGAGTACGCCGACGAGCCGAAGCGTTTCTCTCGATACTGGGATCGCGTTTCGGAGCAGGTACTGGGATATCGCGCGAAGTCCAAACCGAGGCAGCACAAATGAAGCCGACCGTCGTCTGGTGGGTGAAACGAGATGCCCG
The DNA here is from genome assembly GCA_037367405.1 of Ottelia alismoides. Classification (NCBI taxonomy): domain Eukaryota; kingdom Viridiplantae; phylum Streptophyta; class Magnoliopsida; order Alismatales; family Hydrocharitaceae; genus Ottelia; species Ottelia alismoides. Next base: position 10,237 of record JAZKJV010007766.1, on the reverse strand, counting down.
CCTAGCAGACAATGCGGTACTCACTGCAGCAGCCGCGATGGACGCCCACGTACTCCCAATGGTTGTGTTCGAGCCGTCGCTGATGAATGCGGCAGACACCTCGCCGATGCACATCCACGCCCAGTGGCAAGCGGTGGCCCATCTGCGGGAACGATTGCGGCAAGAGAACGCTGACCTGCTGATTGCTCATGGCGAAGTCCTCGAGAAGTTGCAGAAGCTTCACAGAGTGCAGCCGTTCACACATCTCCTTGCGCATGAGGAAATTGGCAACGACATCACGTTCAGACGGGATTGTGCGGTGTCTGCGTGGTGCGGCGAGCACGGCATCGAGTATCGTGAGTTTCCGCAATCGAGCGTAAGACGCAGAGGTGTGAATCGAGATCGGCTTCAACAACTGTGGCAGTCGCGTATCGTACAAAGTCCGCCGTTAGTGACGCCCCCAATTCGACAAACGTCGGCGATGCGGGAGCTAGCCTCGAAGACGAGTTTTCCAAAGTTCGACTTCCCCAAAATCGCACAGGGTTGGCAACCTGTCACCGAGCGTGATGCCCACCTCACACTCCATGATTTTCTGAATCGTCGTGGAAGTTGGTATCGCGGCGGTATCAGTTCGCCGAACACCGCCCAGACCGCGGGATCACGGTTGAGCGTGCATCTTGCGTGGGGGACAATCACAACTCGTCAAGTGTGGCACGCGGTACAACGCCGACTGACAGAACTGAACACCAACGATGCCGAATCGGAGCGTTGGCGGAGGAGCCTTGCGGCATTCGTAAGCCGATTACACTGGCGTGATCATTTCACACAACGCCTGGAATCTGAACCGGAGCTCGAGTTTCGCAGCATCCACCCCAGCTATCGCGATATCCCCTACGTGAACGACGAGCGCCTGTTCGCAGCATGGCGAGAAGGCCGCACGGGTTATCCGATGGTCGATGCGGTCATGAAATGTCTCGCGACTACGGGTTTCGTGAACTTCCGTATGCGAGCGATGGTTGTGAGCTTGGCGTGCCATGTGTTGCACCTCGATTGGCGGCTGATTCACCCGTATTTGGCGTGCGTGTTCCGCGACTACGATCCGGGCATTCACCTGAATCAATTGCAGATGCAAGCGGGCGTCGTTGGGTGGAACGCGATTCGTGTTTACAACCCACAGAAACAATTCAGGGACTGGGATTCGCAGGGTCGATTCGTGAAGCGGTGGCTGCCGGAGTTGCGAGATGTGCCCATCGAAAAACTACTGGCGGGTGATGCCGTCACGCCAATCGTGGAGTTCGAGAGCCGCAGCCACGAGATGAAGAACATCCTTTTTGCGATTCGCAAATCGGCTATAGCGAAGGCGGCCACTCCTGCGGTTTACGAGCGACACGGCTCACGGAAGAACGAACACGCATTCCGGTCACGCAAGTCGAGGCGTCAGCCACTACCGCAGAAAACCCTCTTCGATGAATGATCGATCTTTGGATTCTGCAGTCGATTTTCCAACTCATCAGACTTTGTGCTCTGGCCGTAGTTCATCATCGGACGGTTTTCTAAACGGCGGAGCAAAAGTGTGGCGCGCACGGTGTCGGCGTTCCAGTCAGCGCAAGCCAGCCGAGCTGGACGCCGTCGGCTGTCGTCTCGCCGAGGAGTTCGGCCAACCGCCAGCCGTTCTTGCGTGCGGCGTCGCTGAGCCGACCTCGGAGGGGTAACCGATGGCCGGTTGCCGCGGCTCACTAAGGGCAAAACGAGGGCCTATCCGCTCCGCCACCGTCTCCACCCGCTGAGTCGCGCGAAGGCATGCCTGTATGCACACACTTAATTTTGGAAATTCGTGAACGCGCGACGTGGAGTTACGACAAATTAAGATATGGACTCCATCTTTGTTGCACTTCGCCGACGGGCGTTTGCAGCTGATTCTGATGACGCGCTCCTCTCACGGTTCGTCACACATGCGGACCACGAGGCGTTCGCGGAGTTGGTGCAACGCCACGGCCAACTCGTATATGCGGCTGCCCGACCGGCGGCTGAACGACGCCGATGCGGCGGACGTCTGTCAGGCCACGTTCCTGATTCTGGTGCAAAGGCACCTCGCCTGACGGATCGAGTGACACTCGGTCCGTGCTCTATCGCGTTGCGGCACTCACCGCTCGGAACTTGGCTCCGGCGACACGAGCGTTCGGCAGCATCGCTGGATTTTGAGCTTCCGAAACACGTTGCCTGATCCCATGGATCGTTGGGACATCGACGACGCGTTGCTGACACTACCTGAGCGTGATCGTTCCGCCGTCGTGATGTGCCACATGCTGGGCTACACACGACGGGAAGCGGCAGAGCGGCTCGGGCTGCCCAGAGGGGACGCTTTCGACCGTATACATCGTGCGTTGGGCCGACTCCGAGCAAAACTGAATCGCGACGCCATCCCGTTGTTGACACTCGTCGGTGTCACACTGCCAGCGGGTTTGGCGTCAGCCACCGTGCGAGCTTCGGTTGCGGTTTCGGTCGGCGGGCTGAGTGCGGCCACTCCGAAAGTCGCCAGGCCGTTGCAGCTGGTGCGTTCGCGGTTCCGATTTGGATCATGGCGATTGTTCTCACTGCGGTTGCTGCCGCTATCGGCGTGGGCATTCGCTCGTTTGTGCCGTCAGAACCTTTGGCAAAGCCCAGCTCTACCGTCAGCTCATGTCGCTCATCCGTGGGTCTCGGTTTATGTCACGGCTCAGGAGTTCGGCGGGTCGTCGATTACTTGCGGGAATACGATAGCGGTCTGAAGTGCCCACTCGGCGAGCGATTCTGGAGTTATCGGTTCGCTCGGCGGACGGTCTTCGCACGTTACTGGATCGACAGCGTGCGGAGTTGGGCCATCAGCCTATACAACTGCGATGGTACGTTGAATCTGGTGTTCCTAATGATCGTATTCTCACTTTGGCGAAAGTGTTCGTAGATGCTGGTGTGCCCATCGTCGAATATACCGGGCCGCTACCAGCGTTCAGGGATGGTGCTGGGCACGGAAACGTGCGATTGGACTCGGCTTTCATATCGTCTCGACCCGGCTCCGGTACATCTTCCGACCGCGTTCGGCTTGCAGACGGGTTCTGGGGATTTGGCCGCGACTCCATGGCGAGCGCGTTGGAAATGACGGGCGATTCGGCGGGAGTGTCACACGCGATGACACTCAACGTGGTGGTCCTGTCGTGAGTGTTACGATTTCGTCATACACGATCACGAATGACGAGTTGGCGAAGCTACGAACACTGCCAACGATTGTGCATCTCGATTTGCGTGGCTGTTGGGAAACTCAACGGATGACTGTGTGGAAACATTGCAAACGTGGCCCAACTTAAAAACCCTCGATCTTCGTCGAACGCAACTATCCACTACTGGGATTCAGCGGCTCCGCGAATCGCGGCCACAATGTCGAGTGGAATTCTGATTCTTTCATAGGCTCATTTATGCAACATCGTCGTCCAGCCTCACACTGATCGAACTGCTGGTGGTGATCGCCATCATCGCGGTGCTGATTGGGCTACTTCTGCCCGCTGTGCAGAAGGTCCGTGAGGCCGCTGCTCGGATGAGTTGTCAAAACAACTTGAAGCAAATCGTACTTGCTGGCCACAACTACCACTCGGCTGAAGGGAGTTTCCCGTCCGGGTTCCCTTACCGCCAGCAGTCCCGGTACCGTGTCCGGGTGGCCGCGCCTCGCTCCGCATAATCCGTCGCACTTCGCTCCCGGGTGGAGCGTGTTCACCCTGCTACTGCCCTACCTCGAACAAGATAACCTATTTCGGCAGATCAACCTGACACAGCCAATTCTCGCACCGGCGAACGCTCAATCGCTGGCCGCCGCTCGGAACCGGGCGGTTCAGCATGTTCGTTTGCCCCTCCGATACGAGCCCGCGGAATGTGGACACGTTGACTTCGGTGAGGTCGGGTCCACACACCGCGTTCGGTGGATCCGGCACAGTTTTGGCCAACCTGCCGGTGTCGTCCTACGTGGCGTGCATCGGCTCCGGCGACCACGAACTGACACCCGCGGACAACCAATTCAACGGGGTGTTCTTCCGCAACAGCCGGGTGCGGGTCGAGGACATCATAGACGGCACCAGCAACACGGTCGGGTTCGGCGAGCGGATGAGTCGGATGTGTGAGTCGACCTGGTTGGGGGTCATTCCGGGAGCCGAGGCCGTCCACTCAGCCGAGTGGGTGAGTCGGATGGGACTGCCTCACCGGAGCCACAATTACCCGACCCGCGAACGTCCTGGTGACGGGGCACCTTCGGGGCAGTCAGCCGAATCTCGTGTCCACGATCAGCCCCAGCGCCTTCATGTCCGCCCACACGGCAGGGGTAGTTTTGCCAACATGGATGGGTCAGTTCGACTCATTAACAGCAACATCCCGTTGACCACGTTCCGTGCGTTAGCCACTCGTGCGGCGGCGAAGTGGTCGCGGACTGGTAAGGCAGATCACCATGAAGCGTTCGCAAATCGACCCACATAATCAAGTTGTCGGCCATCCGACCGAGATCTTTTCAATCGGTTCTGCAGGCGAGACAGGCTCGCCAACTATCCAAAGGTCAGCATCTCATGCAGAAAGTAACCACCCATTGTCAACGTCCAGCCTTCACACTGATCGAACTGCTGGTGGTGATCGCCATCATCGCGGTGCTGATTGGGCTACTACTTCCGCTGTCCAGAAGGTCCGCGAGGCCGCCGCCCGAATGCGTTGTACCAACAACCTGAAGCAACTCGCACTTGCGGCCCACAACTATGAGAGTTGCTACAACGCGTTCCCAGCCTCCAAACGCACGGCCCGACCGCAGGCGAGTTGGGCTCCTGACCTGTTGCCCGCTCTCGAACAGGCGAACGCTGTTTCCGGCGCGAATTACAACTTGAGCGAAAACTGGTGGCGAATGACGGGCGAGGTGGCCCCAAACATCGGCGTTGCCATTCCCAATGGCACCACGGCACAACTTTATCTGAAAGTGTTGAACTGCCCTTCGACACCGAACCAGCCGCGGGTGCAGAACAAGTTCGAGAACCCACCCGAGCAGACAAGATCGGCTCGACGACCGACTATTTTGCTGTCGAAGGTGTGAGTACAGCTATTGCCTCAGATTTGGGTTCGTCACCGACCGGCGATCTTCGTGGTGTCCTACGGGTTTTCACCGAAGGCCCACACGGATCGCGGCCATCACCGATGGTACCAGCAATACGATCCTATTTGGCGAATGTGCCGGGCGAGAAGACATCTATCGTCCAAGGCCAGTTCTTCGCGACCGCTCAAACAAATCCTAGCTTGCCGAACGTCGCACGAGCACGCGGAGGAGCCTGGGCGACGAATGACAAACCCTACGAGATTGGCCAGCGAATCGTATGGCCGGGAGCACAAGGCACACTACCCGATGAGTATCCCGATGAAAATCAACGGCTCGAACGAGTGGGGATTCCTCATTTATGGCTTCCACACTGGGGGTGCCTAACGTAGCGATGGCCGATGGTAGCGTCCGATTCTTGCGCGAGACGACAACGCTTGGGACTATCGTGGCGATGGCGACTCGAGCGGGTGGGGAAGTGATCAACGAAAACTGACACCCTGTCTTGTACGTGGTTTGTTTTTGTACTGAGATCACCACTACACCACTCCTCGGATACAAATCGCAGCGAGACCGTGGTTAGGCCACGGTCTCGCTGCGATTTGGTGCCTCTCATCAGAAAGTGCTTGAAACAAAGGCGTTGTCTCGAACCGCGTAGGCTCAAACTTTACAATATGTCAGAACGGCTCTGTTGGAGTTCCTTTCGCACGATGGTCATCAGTACCTCGACGCTGATCGCGATCCAAATTTGCGTCTTCACCGCATTCTCTGCGCGGCCATAGAGACCTTGATGCGAAGGGCTCAGATGTGCTGCGGACGATACGAGTTCGCAACACCGCATGGTAGAGTTTCGATCCCATTGCGCGAAAGCTTTCGCGATCCGCGAGTTGAGCGAATGCGAGTGTGAGGAACTGATCACACAGTGAGCGTGTGCTACTCTTTGAACGGCACTAATGGGGCTATGTGCCGATTCGATGCGGAGATTTGGTAATGATTGATATTTCATCTGGCACACAAATCGCTACTCCGAACCAAGAACACGATCGCAACAACGGTCGTCCACTCTGCAAGAAACCCTCAGTGATACCCCTATTCCACCGACGAATGAGCGATATACGTTTTTGCAACCTCATCGCGAAGGGCGGCATGGGGGCCGTATTTCGTGCGACGGACCATGTGCTGAGTCGTGATGTCGCGATCAAAGTGTTGCTCGATGCCCGCCCAACTTCGGAAACGAGCCGCCGGTTTCTGAACGAAGCGTGCGTTACAGCCAACTCCAACACCCCAGCATTCCGCCGGTCTACGATATCGGACGGATCGAAACGTCGTTCGCGACCGACGACGATCCGACCGAAGACGCCACCATGCGGATACTCCGATCCGCCACGCCCGAGTACAACTCCTGCTCGGCCGTTCCTGGCGATGAAACTGATTCAAGGTCGCACGCTTGCAGCATTACTTGCCGAACAAGGGCACGGGGGCGCGAAGTGGCTGAGTGTGTTCGAATCAATCTGTCAAGCGGTCCGGCTATGCGCATGAGTCTGGGTTCATTCATCGTGATCTGAAACCACTCAACGTCATGGTAGGGCATTCGGCGAAGTCCAAGTGATGGACTGGGGACTCGCAAAGCGTCTCAAGCCGAAAGCGTCGTCTACGACACTAGCGACACCAGAGCCACAGCCGAAGACGGATGACGTTCCTTCGCTGGCCCAAATAGTAGCGAAGAATACAGCTGCCAGCATGCTCCTGCAAGCGGCCTCGCATACCGCCGACTCGTTGCCCCACGCGTCCACCGAATTAAACGATGGCGGGCGCAGTCATGGGTACGCCGAGCTATATGGCTCCAGAGCAAGCTCGCGGCGAATCGACGACTCGATGCGCGTGCGGATGTCTTCGCCCTCGGCGCGATACTATGCGAACTGTTGACAGGCCAGACGCCACTCACAGGCCAGTCAACCCAAATCGTCGAAGACTGTGCACAGGGGCGTTTGGCAGCAGCCCACGAACGACTCGAGCACTGTCACGAAGATCCCGCCCCCCTCATCGCGATAGCGCGGCAGTGCTGGCGTTCAACCCTGCCGAACGGCCCGCGGAACGCACGGATTGTGGCAGAACATGTCGCGAAATTCCGCAAGGACTCAGAAGCTCGCGTACGGCAACTCGAACGCCAACAAACTGAAACAACCATTCGCACTGCGAAGAAGCGAAGCGAAATCGGCTCCGGGTACGTTCGGCGATCATCACCGTGACCGTGATGGGATTGGGTGCCTTGTTGGCGGTCTACCAAGCCGTGCGTGCGACGCACGCGGAACAACAAACCGCCCTCCAACTCATCTTCACGCAGGCGGCTGAATCCAAAGCCCGCAGCGAAGAGCACAAGGCCAAGACCGCCCACGAGCGGACCGAACAGCAACTGCAATTCATCAAACAAAGCAACGAGATGCTTTTTGGCATCTTCCAAGACCTCAACATTCGCGAAGTGCGAAACAATCAGCCAAACCATCGAGGCGGCACTCGCGCAACGGCTCATCGAAGCCGTGACGAAACTGAATCCGGAGACGATCCACGATCCGAAAATGCTCATTCAACTGCGCGAGCAACTCGGCGCGTCAATTATGAACTTGGGCTACGTGAAGGAAGCTCACGCCATCATCGCAGCGACACGGCCGATGTGTTTGGCGGAGCACGGCCCAGACCACCTTGTGACGTTGACAAACCTCGCGACCCTCGCCGAATCGTACGAGTTGTTGGGGAGTTCCAGAAGTCGTTCGAGTTGCACAAAGCCGCCTACGAAGGCAAGCTCGCGAAGTTGGGGCCACGGCATCCGAGTACGCTCATCAGTCAGAATGCGATGGGACAGATGCTCAGCCACCTGGGGCGGAATGCCGAGGCGAGTCAAGCATTCGAAGAGTGTTATCGCACGCGGATCGAGGTGCTGGGGGCGAATCACAAAGACACACTCATCACAATGAACAATGTCGCTTCAATGCTCGAAGTTTCGAATCAGTTGCCACGGAAAGTCGCCATGTTGGAAGAGGTGGTGGCACGAATGAAACTCGTGTTTGGTCCGGACCACCACGACACGCTCGTCGTCCAAGGGAACCTCGCCGGAGCGTTTTCCGTGTGGGCCGGATAGCCGAGGGGGTGGCACTTTCGGATCCCACGGCCAACCAGATGAAGCGAAGTACGGTCCGGATCATCTGCACTCGCTCCTGTTCGCGAACAATCTGGCCAACCAGTATTCGTCGCTCAAACGCTCGGCGGAGGCGAAGGCGATCTACGAGGAAATCATCCCACTCGCGAGCCGTAAGCTCGGGAGCGGATCATACGCACGTATTGTTTAGCACCTTGAACCTCAGCCGAATCCACATTCAAGAACACCAGTATCAGAAAGCCGCAGCGTTGCTCGAACGTATCCTCGAACCATTGCGGACCAGGTTGGGGCCGTTCCATCAACACACCTTAAATGCGTTCGACTCATTAACGACCGTGTATCTTGCACTCCACGATGGTCCACGGTTGTCGGCGTTGGTCAGCGGCAAGTCGAGTTGGCTCGCAAGCTGACGCCGTACAACGAAGCCTTCTTGGCAGCGACATTGGCAACCTGCTGCACGAATTTGCTGATCGCGAAAGAGTACACGGCCGCCGAACCGCTCCTGCGCGAATGCTTGGCCTGCGACAGAAACACCAACCCGACGTGTGGAGTACGTTCAACACGATGTCAATGCTCGGCGAGGTGTTGATGTGCACGGATCGCCTCGCCGAAGCCGAGACGTCGTTGCGCGACGGATTCGAGGGATCATGCAGCGACTCAGTTCGGTTCCTGCGATCGCGGCGAAACGACCGTATGAAGCTGGCGCACGGCTCGTGCGGGTTCTATCAGATGACGAAACGCTCTCAGGATGCCGCTTCCGTTGCGGCACGCATGCCGAAGGAAATGGCCCCCAAACCGCGTGCGGTTCCGTGAACACGTGATGGGCCGAACGTAAAGGTGATCTACCGTCATCGCTCAAGCTTATGCATCTGTGAAAGCACTCCGAAAACTGCCCCTGTGTCTGTATCACTTCGTCACGTGAGCAAGCTGATCAGGATCTCATTCGGAGTCACACATCCAGCCGATCGTTCTATTTTTTGAGGCGAGTCGCGGGTAAAACCTCCAAGGATTTACTTCGCAAACAACGTCAGTTGTGCTTGCACCTGACTGGCCTTCGGCGACTGCGGATGAAGTTGCAACGCAGACTCATAGCACTTCGCCGCCGCCGCTGTGTCCCCTTGTGTTTCCCACGCCTCCGCGAGTGCGATCTGCTGCGCCGCAGACTTCCTCCGCACTCTGTCGTGTCGCAATCGCCAGTTTCCGCGGATCGGCGCGAATCTCGTCTGCCAACACTTTCGCGCCCACCATTCGTCGGTCTTGCTAAGCGTGTCGCAGAGTGTCAACGCTTCCGCGAATTCGCCTGCGGCGTGGAGTTCACGAGCGGCGGTGAGCACACTGGCGGCGCGAATCGGCGTGAGGACGCGGCTTGGCGGAGTTGCGGCGAGCAATCGCTGCTCCGCACGCGCGCCGGGCGGACGTTCCAGGAAATGCACTCGCGAGACCGACCCACGCCGAACGCTGTTGGTCCGACGGCAATCGCTCGATCAACAACCACCGTGATTCCGCCGCTCCGTTCAACTTCGTTCAGCAACTCTTTCGCTTGTTTTTCCAGCGTTTTCCCTTTCGCGACCAATGCCACACGTTGTAGTGTCGGAATTGCTTTCGCATATTCGCCACTCGTGATCGCCGCACGTGCCGCCGCGAGTTCGGTCGTCAACTTCGTGTCCGCCAAGACCACATCGCGCGTGCGAACGAGTGGATCGAGAAATTTCTCGACGCCGACATAACCCGCGACATACGTATGGATCGACCCATCCGCGCCCCGCGAGGACCGTCGTCGGATAGAGCGTCACTTTCAGCATTTGCGTGAGGGCCGTTTCTTGATTGCCATCGACTTTCAGCAAGACATAGTCACGCAGAACGGCTTGCACCTGCGGATCGCGAAACGTTGTCGCGTCCATCTTCTTGCAGTAGAAGCCATTGCTCGGTACCAAGCTGCACCAAAAGCGGTTTGCCTGTGTCTTGGGCGAGTTTGCGTGCGGAGTTGTAGTCGGTATGCCAGACGAGCCGGTGTT